>JAVTVJ010011020.1:0-49849 GCA_034509425.1 Eopsaltria australis | reverse complement strand
GGCGACAAAAATGGCCCCAAAAATGACCCAGAATTGGCTGTAAAATAACCCAGAAATTCCTCCTATAAATGACACAAATATAGGCCCAAAATAGACCCGAAAAATGACCCAAAAATGACACAAAAATGGCCCAAAGATAGACCCAAAAACGACTCAAAAATTGACCAAAATATGGGCCCAAAAGGTCTCCGAAAATGGCCCCAAAAATGATTCTAAAGTGACCCAAAAATGGCCTCAAAAATAGCCCTAAAAATCACCCAAAAATTGCCTTAATAGACGACCCAAAACTGACCCAAAAATGGCCCAAACAATGCCCTGACCTTGACAGAAAAATGGCTCAAAACAGTCAGCTAAATATAACCAAAAAATAGCGCAAAAATGACCCAAATATAGACCCAATAACGCCTCAAAATGATCCCAAAAATGACTCAAAAATGACTCAGAATTGGCCGGAAAATGATCCGAAAATTCCCCCTTAAATGACACAAAAAAAGGCCCAAAATAGCCCCAAAAAATGACCCAAGAATGACCAAACATGGCCCAAAAATGGCCCTAAAATGACTCAGAAATTGACCCAAATATGGGCCCAAAAATCACCCGGAAAATGACCCAGAAATGGCCCCAAATATAGACCCAGAAATGGCCCCAAATATAGACCCAAACATGGCTCCAAAATGGCCCCAAAAATAGCTCCAAAATGGAGCCAGAAATGGCACGAAAAATGACCCAGAATTGGCCGGAAAATGATCCAAAAATTCCCCCGAAAAATAACCCAAAAATAGCCCCAAAATGGCTCCAAAAATGGCCCCAAAAATGACCCAAAATTGGCCATAAAATAATCCAAAATTTTCCCCTATAAATGACCCACAAAAAGGCCCAAAAATACACCCAAAAATGACTCAAAAATGGCCCTAAAAAATGACCCAAAACAATACCCAAACATGACCCAAAAATGACCAGAAAATATCTCCAAAAATGACTCAAAAACTGACCCAAATATGAGCCCAAAATGTCCTGGAAAATGACCCAGAATTAGTCCCAAAAATAGCCCCAAAACTCGCTTAAAAAAACCCCAAAAAAAAGGCCCCAAAATGACCCCAAAAATAACCTCCAAATTGACCAAAATTTGGCCGAAAAATGAGCCAAAAATTCCCCCAACAAATGACCCAAAAATAGGCCTAAAATACCCGCAAAAAATGACCCCAAAAATGACCCAAAAATGGCCCAAAATTCTCCCAAAATGACTCAAAAATTGACTCAAATAAGGGCCCAAAAATGAGCCAAAAATACACCCAAAAATGGCCCAAAACAATGACTCCAAAAAGAACCCAAAAATAGCCCCAAAATGGCCCTAAAAGCGGTTTAAAAAATGACCCATAATCTGGTCTTAAATTTACCCAGAAATTACCCCTATAAATGACCCAAAAATGAGCCAAAAGCAGCCCCAAAAAATGACCCAAAAATGACGCAAAAATTGCCCAAAAATGGCCCCAAAAATAACCCCAAAAATGACCCAAAAATAACCCCAAAGTTGACCAAAATTTGGCCGAAAAATGAGCCAAAAATTCCCCCTATAAATGACCCAAAAATAGGTCTAAAATACCCGCAAAAAATGACTCAAAAATGACCCAGAAATGGCCCCAAAAATCACTCCAAATATAACCCCTAAAAAGCCCCAAATATGACCCCAAAAATAACCAAAAATGACCAAAAAAAATGTACCAAAAATGGCTTAAAAATGACCCAAAAATAGCCCCAAAACGGCCTAAAAATAGCCCCAAAAATGACTCAAAATTTGGCCGTAAAATAAGCCAAAAATTCCCCCTTTAAATGACACAAAAATGGCCCGAAACAGCCCCAAAATTCACCCAAAATTTGCCGAAGAACTGGCAAAAAACGGCCCCAAAAATGGTCCAAAATTGGCCGTAAAATGATCCAAAAATTCCCACATTAAATGACCCAAAAAAAGCCCAAAACAGCCCCAAAAATTCGCCCAAAAATGGCCCAAAAATGGCCCAAAATTCTCCCAAAATGACTCAAAAATTGACTCAAATAAGGGCCCAAAAATGAGCCAAAAATTCCCCCAAACATGGCCCAAAACAGTGACTCCAAAAAGAACCCAAAATTAGCCCCAAAATGGCCCTAAAAGCGGTTCAAAAAATGACCCACAATCTGGCCTTAAATTAACCCAGAAATTACCCCTATAAATGACCCAAAAAAAGGCCCAAAACAGCCCCAAAAAATGACCCAAATATGACCCAAAAATGGCCCAAAAATCGCCCCAAAAATCACCCCAAAAACTGACACAAATATCAGCCTAAAATGGCCCGGGAAATGGCCCCAAAAATGACCTGAAATTGGCCATAAAATGAGCCAAAAATTCCCCCTATAAATGACCCAATAATAGGCCTAAAACAGTCTGGAAAAATGACCCAAAAATTGCCCAAGAATGGCCCCAAAAAGTTGCCCAAGAAATGGCCCACAATTGGCCGTAAAATGAGCCAAAAATTCCCCCTATAAATGACCCAAAAATAGGCCCAAAGTAGCCCCAAAAAATGACCCAAACTGACCCAAAATGGCCCAACATATCGCCCCAAAAATGCCCCAAAAATTGACCAAATTATGGCCCTAAACAATGACCCAAAATTGGCCGTAAAATAACCCAGAAATTCCCCCTATTAATGACACAAAAATGACCCCAAAAGGTATCTGAAAATGGCCCCAAAAATGATTTGACCCAAAAATGGCCTCAAAAATTGACCCAAAAATCACCCAAAAATTGCCTTAAAAGACGACCCAAAAATTACCTAAAAATGGCCCAAAAAGAGCCAGAAAAATGGACTCAAACATGACTCAAAAAATGATCCAAATATGGGCCCAAAATGGCCCCCAAAATGGCCCCAAACTTGACAGAAAAATGGCCCTAAAACAATGACCTAAATATGGGCCACAAATGACCCCAAAAAGACCCCAAAATAGCTCAAAAATGACCCAAAACTAGCCTCAAAATGGCGACAAAAATGGCCCCAAAAATGACCCAGAATTGGCTGTAAAATAACCCAGAAATTCCTCCTATAAATGACACAAATATAGGCCCAAAATAGCCCCGAAAAATGACCCAAAAATGACACAAAAATGGCCCAAAGATAGACCCAAAAACGACTCAAAAATTGACCCAAATATGGACCCAAAAGGTCTCCGAAAATGGCCCCAAAAATGATTCTAAAGTGACCCAAAAATGGCCTCAAAAATAGCCCCAAAAATCACCCAAAAATTGCCTTAAAAGACGACCCAAAACTGACCCAAAAATGGCCCTAACAATGCCCTGACCTTGACAGAAAAATGGCTCAATACAGTCAGCTAAATATAACCCATAAATAGCGCAAAAATGACCCAAATATAGATCCAATAACGCCTCAAAATGATCCCAAAAATGACTCAAAAATGACTCAGAATTGGCCGGAAAATGATCCGAAAATTCCCACTTAAATGACACAAAAAAAGGCCCAAAATAGCCCCAAAAAATGACCCAAGAATGACCCAAAAATGGCCCAAAAATGGCCCTAAAATGACTCAGAAATTGACCCAAATATGGGCCCAAAAATCACCCCGAAAATGACCCAGAAATGGCCCCAAATATAGACCCAAAAATGGCCCCAAATATAGACCCAAAAATGGCTCCAAAATGGCCCCAAAAATAGCTCCAAAATGGAGCCAGAAATGGCACGAAAAATGACCCAGAATTGGCCGGAAAATGATCCAAAAATTCCCCCTATAAATGACCAAAAAATAGGCCCAAAGTAGCCCCAAAAAATGACCCAAACTGACCCAAAATGGCCCAACATATCGCCCCAAAAATGCCCCAAAAATTGACCAAAATATGGCCCTAAACAATGACCAAAAATTGGCCGTAAAATAACCCAGAAATTCCCCCTATTAATGACACAAAAATGACCCCAAAAGGTATCCGAAAATGGACCCAAAAATGATTTGACCCAAAAATGGCCTCAAAAATTGACCCAAAAATCACCCAAAAATTGCCTTAAAAGACGACCCAAAAATTACCTAAAAATGGCCCAAAAAGAGCCAGAAAAATGGACTCAAACATGACTCAAAAAATGACCCAAATATGGGCCCAAAATGGCCCCCAAAATGGCCCCAAACTTGACAGAAAAATGGCCCAAAACAATGACCTAAATATGGGCCACAAATGACCCCAAAATGACCCCAAAATGGCTCAAAAATGACCCAAAACTAGCCTCAAAATGGCGACAAAAATGGCCCCAAAAATGACCCAGAAATGGCTGTAAAATAACCCAGAAATTCCTCCTATAAATGACACAAATATAGGCCCAAAATAGCCCCGAAAAATGACCCAAAAATGACACAAAAATGGCCCAAAGATAGACCCAAAAACGACTCAAAAATTGACCCAAATATTGGCCCAAAAGGTCTCCGAAAATGGCCCCAAAAATGATTCTAAAGTGACCCAAAAATGGCCTCAAAAATAGCCCCAAAAATCACCCAAAAATTGCCTTAAAAGACGACCCAAAACTGACCCAAAAATGGCCCAAACAATGCCATGACCTTGACAGAAAAATGGCTCAATACAGTCAGCTAAATATAACCCATAAATAGCGCAAAAATTACCCAAATATAGACCCAATAACGCCTCAAAATGATCCCAAAAATGACTCAAAAATGACTCAGAATTGGCCGGAAAATGATCCGAAAATTCCCCCTTAAATGACCCAAAAATGGCCCAAAAATGGCCTCAAAAATGAATCAGAAATTGACCCAAATATGGGCCCAAAAATCACCCCGAAAATGACCCAGAAATGGCCCCAAATATAGACCCAAAAATGGCCCCAAATATAGACCCAAAAATGGCTCCAAAATGGCCCCAAAAATAGCTCCAAAATGGAGCCAGAAATGGCACGAAAAATGACCCAGAATTGGCCGGAAAATGATCCAAAAATTCCCCCTATAAATGACCCAAAAATAGGCCCAAAGTAGCCCCAAACAATGACCCAAACTGACCCAAAATGGCCCAACATATCGCCCCAAAAATGCCCCAAAAATTGACCAAAATATGGCCCTAAACAATGACGCAAAATTGGCCGTAAAATAACCCAGAAATTCCCCCTATTAATGACACAAATATAGGCCCAAAAGGTATCCGAAAATAACCCCAAAAATGATTTCAAAATGACCCAAAAATGGCCTCAAAAATTGACCCAAAAATCACCCAAAAATTGCCTTAAAAGACGACCCAAAAATTACCTAAAAATGGCCCAAAAAGAGCCAGAAAAATGGACTCAAACATCACTCAAAAAATGATCCAAATATGGGCCCAAAATGGCCCCCAAAATGGCCCCAAACTTGACAGAAAAATGGCCCAAAACAATGACCTAAATATGGGCCACAAATGACCCCAAAATGACCCCAAAATGGCTCAAAAATGACCCAAAAATAGCCTCAAAATGGCGACAAAAATGGCCCCAAAAATGACCCAGAATTGGCTGTAAAATAACCCAGAAATTCCTCCTATAAATGACACAAATATAGGCCCAAAACAGCCCCGAAAAATGACCCAAAAATGACACAAAAATGGCCCAAAGATAGACCCAAAACCGACTCAAAAATTGACCAAAATATGGGCCCAAAAGGTCTCCGAAAATGGCCCCAAAAATGATTCTAAAGTGACCCAAAAATGGCCTCAAAAATAGCCCCAAAAATCACCAAAAAATTGCCTTAAAAGACGACCCAAAACTGACCCAAAAATGGCCCAAACAATGCCCTGACCTTGACAGAAAAATGGCTCAATACAGTCAGCTAAATATAACCCATAAATAGCGAAAAAATTACCCAAATATAGACCCAATAACGCCTCAAAATGATCCCAAAAATGACTCAAAAATGACCCAGAATTGGCCGGAAAATGATCCGAAAATTCCCCCTATAAATGACCCAAAAATAGGCCCAAAGTAGCCCCAAAAAATGACCCAAACTGACCCAAAATGGCCCAACATATCGCCCCAAAAATGCCCCAAAAATTGAACAAAATATGGCCCTAAGCTATGACCCAAAATTGGCCGTAAAATAACCCAGAAATTCCCCCTATTAATGACACAAATATAGGCCCAAAAGGTATCCGAAAATGGCCCCAAAAATGATTTGACCCAAAAATGGCCTCAAAAATTGACCCCAAAATCACCCAAAAATTGCCTTAAAAGACCACCCAAAAATTACCTAAAAATGGCCCAAAAAGAGCCAGAAAAATTGACTCAAACATGACTCAAAAAATGATCCAAATATGGGCCCAAAATGGCCCCCAAAATGGCCCCAAACTTGACAGAAAAATGGCCCAAAACAATGACCTAAATATGGGCCACAAATGACCCCAAAATGACCCCAAAATGGCTCAAAAATGACCCAAAACTAGCCTCAAAATGGCGACAAAAATGGCCCCCAAAATGACCCAGAATTGGCTGTAAAATAACCCAGAAATTCCTCCTATAAATGACACAAATATAGGCCCAAAATAGCCCCGAAAAATGACCCAAAAATGACACCAAAATGGCCCAAAGATAGACCCAAAACCGACTCAAAAATTGACCCAAATATGGGCCCAAAAGGTCTCCGAAAATGGCCCCAAAAATGATTCTAAAGTGACCCAAAAATGGCCTCAAAAATAGCCCCAAAAATCACCCAAAAATTGCCTTAAAAGACGCCCCAAAACTGACCCAAAAATGGCCCAAACAATGCCCTGACCTTGACAGAAAAATGGCTCAAAACAGTCAGCTTAATATAACCCATAAATAGCGCAAAAATGACCCAAATATAGATCCAATAACGCCTCAAAATGATCCCAAAAATGACTCAAAAATGACTCAGAATTGGCTGGAAAATGATCCGAAAATTCCCCCTTAAATGACACAAAAAAAGGTCCAAAATAGCCCCAAAAAATGACCCAAGAATGACCCAAAAATGGGCCTAAAAATGGCCCTTAAATGACTCAGAAATTGACCCAAATATGGGCCCAAAAATCACCCCGAAAATGACCCAGAAATGGCCCCAAATATAGACCCAGAAATGGCCCCAAATATAGACCCAAAAATGGCTCCAAAATGGCTCCAAAAATAGCTCCAAAATGGAGCCAGAAATGGCACGAAAAATGACCCAGAATTGGCCGGAAAATGATCCAAAAATTCCCCCTATAAATGACCCAAAAATAGGCCCAAAGTAGCCCCAAAAAATGACCCAAACTGGCCCAAAATGGCCCAACATATCGCCCCCAAAATGCCCCAAAAATTGACCAAAATTGGCCGTAAAGCTATGACTCAAAAATTGGCCGTAAATAACCCAGATTCCCCTATTAATGACAGCAATATAGGCCCAAAAGGTAATCGCGAAAGGCCCCCAAAAATGCTTTGACCCAAAAATGGCCTCACAAATTGACCCAAAATCAACCCCAAAAATTGCCTTAAAAGAGGAGATAAAATAAAAGAAGAAAAAAAATATTAACGACCCAAATTACCTAAAAATGACCCAAAAAGAGCCAGAAAAATGGACTCAAACATGACTCAAAAAATGATCCAAATATGGGCCCAAAATGCCCCCAAAATGGCCCCAAACTTTACAGAAAAAAGGCCCAAAATAATGACCTAAAAAGACGACCCAAAAATGACCCCAAAATGACCCCAAAATGACCCCAAAATGGCTCAAAAATGACCCAAAACTAGCCTCAAAATGGCGACAAAAATGGCCCCAAAAATGACCCAGAATTGGCTGTAAAATAACCCAGAAATTCCTCCTATAAATGACACAAATATAGGCCCAAAATAGCCCCGAAAAATGACCCAAAAATGACACAAAAATGGCCCAAAGATACACCCAAAAATGACTCAAAAATTGACCCAAATATGGGCCCAAAAGGTCTCCGAAAATGGCCCCAAAAATGATTCTAAAGTGACCCAAAAATGGCCTCAAAAATAGCCCCAAAAATCACCCAAAAATTGCCTTAAAAGACGACCCAAAACTGACCCCAAAATGGCCCAAACAATGCCCTGACCTTGACAGAAAAATGGCTCAATACAGTCAGCTAAATATAACCCATAAATAGCGCAAAAATTACCCAAATATAGACCCAATAACGCCTCAAAATGATCCCAAAAATGACTCAAAAATAACTCAGAATTGGCCTAAAATGATCCAAAAATTCCCCCTTAAATGACACAAAAAAAGGCCCAAAATAGCCCCAAAAAATGACCCAAGAATGACCCAAACATGGCCCAAAAAATGGCCCCAAAAATGACTCAGAAATTGACCCAAATATGGGCCCAAAAATCACCCCGAAAATGACCCAGAAATGGCCCCAAAAATAGACCCAAAAATGGCTCTAAAATGGCCCCAAAAATAGCTCCAAAATGGAGCCAGAAATGGCACGAAAAATGACCCAGAATTGGCCGGAAAATGATCCAAAAATTCCCCCTATAAATGACCCAAAAATAGGCCCAAAGTAGCCCCAAAAACTGACCCAAACTGACCCAAAATGGCCCAACATATCGCCCCAAAAATGCCCCAAAAATTGACCAAAATATGGCCCTAAACAATGACCCAAAATTGGCCGTAAAATAACCCAGAAATTCCCCCTATTAATGACACAAAAATGACCCCAAAAAGGTATCCGAAAATGGGCCCCAAAAATGATTTGCCCAAAAATGGCCTCAAAAATTGACACGCAACCAAAAATCACCCAATAATTGCCTTTAAAGACGACCCAAAAAAATTTACCCTAAAAATGGCCTAAAAAGAGCCCAGAAAATGGACCAACCATGACTCAAAAAATGATCCAAATATGGGCCCTAAAATGGCCACCACAAATGCCCAAACTTGAAGAAAAATGGCCAAAACAATGACCGAAATATGGGCACAAATGACCCGCCATAAATGACCCAAAAATGGGCTCAAAAATGACCAAACTAGCCTCAAATGGCGACAAAAAAATGCCCCAAAAAATGACCAAGAATTGGCTGTAAAATAACCGCAGAAAATTCCTCATATAATGACACAAATAAGGCCAAAATAAGCCCGCGAAAAATGACCCAAAATTTTACACAAAAATGGCCCAAAGATAGACCCAAAAACGACTCAAAAATTGACCCAAATATGGGCCCAAAATGTCTCCGAAAATGGCCCCAAAAATGATTCTAAAGTGACCCAAAAATGGCCTCAAAAATAGCCCCAAAAATCACCCAAAAATTGCCTTAAAAGACGACCCAAAACTGACCCAAAAATGGCCCAAACAATGCCCTGACCTTGACAGAAAAATGGCTCAAAACAGTCAGCTAAATATAACCCAAAAATAGCGCAAAAATGACCCAAATATAGATCCAATAACGCCTCAAAATGATCCCAAAAATGACTCAAAAATGACTCAGAATTGGCCGAAAATGATCCAAAAATTCCCCCTTAAATGACACAAAAAAAGGCCCAAAATAGCCCCAAAAAATGACCCAAGAATGACCCAAAAATGGCCCAAAAATGGCCCTAAAATGACTCAGAAATTGACCCAAATATGGGCCCAAAAATCACCCCGAAAATGACCCAGAAATGGCCCCAAATATAGACCCAGAAATGGCTCCAAATATAGACCCAAAAATGGCTCCAAAATGGCCCCAAAAATAGCCCCAAAATGGAGCCAGAAATGGCACGAAAAATGACCCAGAATTGGCCGGAAAATGATCCAAAAATTCCCCCTATAAATGACCCAAAAATAGGCCCAAAGTAGCCCCAAAAAATGACCCAAACTGACCCAAAATGGCCCAACATATCGCCCCAAAAATTCCCCAAAAATTGACCAAAATATGGCCCTAAGCTATGACCCAAAATTGGCCGTAAAATAACCCAGAAATTCCCCCTATTAATGACACAAAAATGACCCCAAAAGGTATCCGAAAATGGACCCAAAAATGATTTGACCCAAAAATGGCCTCAAAAATGGCCCCAAAAATCACCCAAAAATTGCCTTAAAAGACGACCCAAAAATTACCTAAAAATGGCCCAAAAAGAGCCAGAAAAATGGACTCAAACATGACTCAAAAAATGATCCAAATATGTGCCCAAAATGGCCCCCAAAATGGCCCCAAACTTGACAGAAAAATGGCCCAAAACAATGACCTAAATATGGGCAAAAAATGACCCAAAAACGACCCAAAATGACCCCAAAATGGCTCAAAAATGACCCAAAACTAGCCTCAAAATGGCAACAAACATGGCCCCAAAAATGACCCAGAATTGGCTGTAAAATAACCCAGAAATTCCCCTATAAATCACTAAAAAATTGAACAAAAATAGTCCCAAAAATGGCCCAATAATAAACCCAAAAATGGCCAAAATTTGCTCCAAAAATGACACAAAAATTGACCCAAATATGGGCCCCAAATAGCCCAGAAAATGACTCAGAAACGCCCCAAGAATGACTCAAAAATGGCCCCACAAATGACCCAAAAATGACCCAAAAATAGACCCAAAAATGACCCAAAATTGACGCAAAAATAGCCCCAAAATGACCTTAAAATGGCCCCAAATATGACCCAAAGTTGGCCGTAAAATAACCCCGAAATTCCTCCTATAATTGACCCAAAAATAGGCCCAAAATAGACCCGAAAAATAACCCAAAAATAGCCCCAAAATGGCTCAAAAAATGGCCCCAAAAATGACCCAAAATTGGCCGTAAAATAATTCAAATTTTCCCCTATAAATGACCCACGAAAAGGCCCAAAACAGCCCCAAAATTCTCCCAAAAATGACCCAAAAATAACCCAAAAAACGCTTAAAAATTACTAAAAAATGGCCTCGAAAATGACCCAAATATTCCCAAAAAATGACCCCAAAATAGACTCAAAAATGGCCAAAAAATGGCCCAAAAATCTCCCAAAATGACTCAAAAATTGACTCAAATAAGGGCCCAAAAATGACCCAAAAATACACCCAAAAATTGCCCAAAACAATGACTCCAGAAAGAACCCAAAAATACCCCCAAAATGGCCCTAAAAGCGGTTCAAAAAATGACCCATAATCTGGCCTTAAATTAACCCAGAAATAACCCCTATAAATGACCCAAATATAGGCCCAAAACAGCCCCAAAAAATGACCCAAATATGACCCAAAAATGGCCCAAAAATCGCCCCAAAAATCACCCCAAAAACTGACACAAATATCAGCCTAAAATGGCCCGGAAAATGGCCCCAAAAATGACCTGAAATTGGCCATAAAATGAGCCAAAAATTCCCCCTATAAATGACCCAATAATAGGCCCAAAACAGTCTGGGAAAATGACCCAAAAATTGCCCAAGAATTGCCAAAAAGTTGCCCAAAAATGGCCCACAATTTGACGCAAAATGAGCCAAAAATTCCCCCTGTAAATGACCCAAAAATAGGCCCAAAGCAGCCCCAAAAAACGACGCAAAAATGACACAAAAATTGCCCTAAAATGACACAAAAATAACCAAAAAAATGACCCAAAAATGGCATCAAAAGTGATTAAAAAAGGACCCAAAAATAGCCACAAAATGGCCCCATATAATACTCAAAAATGGCACAAAAATAATCCAAAAATGGCCCAAAAATGACCCAAAAATAGACCCAAAAATTACCCAAAATTGATGCAAAAATAGCCCCAAAATGGCCTTAAAATGGCCCCTAAAATGACCCAAAGTTGGCCGTAAAAAAACCCCGAAATTCCTCCTATAACTGACCCAAAAATAGGCCAAAAATAGACCCGAAAAATAACCCAAAAATAGCCCCAAAATGGCTCCAAAAATGGCCCCAAAATTGACCCAAAATTGGCCATAAAATAATCCAAAATTTTCCTCTATAAATGACCCACAAAAAGGCCCAAAAATACACCCTAAAATGACTCAAAAATGGCCCTAAAAAATGACCCAAAACAATACCCAAACATGACCCAAAAATGACCAGAAAATATCTCCAAAAATGACTCAAAAACTGACCCAAATATGAGCCCAAAATGTCCTGGAAAATGACCCAGAATTAGTCCCAAAAATAGCCCCAAAACTCGCTTAAAAAAAACCCAAAAAAAAGCCCCAAAATGACCCCAAAAATAACCTCCAAATTGACCAAAATTTGGCCGAAAAATGAGCCAAAAATTCCCCCAACAAATGACCCAAAAATAGGCCTAAAATACCCGCAAAAAATGACCCCAAAAATGACCCAAAAATGGCCCAAAATTATCCCAAAATGACTCAAAAATTGACTCAAATAAGGGCCCAAAAATGAGCCAAAAATACACCCAAAAATGGCCCAAAACAATGACTCCAAAAAGAACCCAAAAATAGCCCCAAAATGGCCCTAAAAGCGGTTTAAAAAATGACCCATAATCTGGTCTTAAATTTACCCAGAAATTACCCCTATAAATGACCCAAAAATGAGCCCAAAGCAGCCCCAAAAAATGACCCAAAAATGATGCAAAAATTGCCCAAAAATGGCCCCAAAAATAACCCCAAAAATGACCCCAAAAATAACCCCAAAGTTGACCAAAATTTGGCCGAAAAATGAGCCAAAAATTCCCCCTATAAATGACCCAAAAATAGGTCTAAAATACCCGCAAAAAATGACTCAAAAATGACCCAGAAATGGCCCCAAAAATCACTCCAAATATAACCCCTAAAAAGCCCCAAATATGACCCCAAAAATAACCAAAAATGACCAAAAAAAAATGTACCAAAAATGGCTTTAAAATGACCCAAAAATAGCCCCAAAACGGCCTAAAAATAGCCCCAAAAATGACTCAAAATTTGGCCGTAAAATGAGCCAAAAATTCCCCCTTTAAATGACCCAAAAATGGCCCGAAACAGCCCCAAAATTCACCCAAAATTTGCCGAAGAACTGGCAAAAAACGGCCCTAAAAATGGTCCAAAATTGGCCGTAAAATGATCCAAAAATTACCACATTAAATGACCCAAAAAAAGCCCAAAACAGCCCCAAAAATTCGCCCAAAAATGGCCCAAAAATGGCCCAAAATTCTCCCAAAATGACTCAAAAATTGACTCAAATAAGGGCCCAAAAATGAGCCAAAAATTCCCCCAAACATGGCCCAAAACAATGACTCCAAAAAGAACCCAAAATTAGCCAAAATGGCCCTAAAAGCGGTTCAAAAAATGACCCACAATCTGGCCTTAAATTAACCCAGAAATTACCCCTATAAATGACCCAAAAAAAGGCCCAAAACAGCCCCAAAAAATGACCCAAATATGACCTAAAAATGGCCCCAAAATCGCCCCAAAAACTGACACAAATATCTGCCTAAAATGGCCCGGAAAATGGCCCCAAAAATGACCTGAAATTGGCCATAAAATGAGCCAAAAATTCCCCCTATAAATGACCCAATAATAGGCCTAAAACAGTCTGGAAAAATGACCCAAAAATTGCCCAAGAATGGCCCCAAAAAGTTGCCCAAGAAGAGGCCCACAATTGGCCGTAAAATGAGCCAAAAATTCCCCCTATAAATGACCCAAAAATAGGCCCAAAGTAGCCCCAAAAAATGACCCAAACTGACCCAAAATGGCCCAACATATCGCCCCAAAAATTCCCCAAAAATTGACCAAAATATGGCCCTAAACAATGACCCAAAATTGGACGTAAAATAACCCAGAAATTCCCCCTATTAATGACACAAATATAGGCCCAAAAGGTATCCGAAAATGGCCCCAAAATTGATTTGACCCAAAAATGGCCTCAAAAATTGACCCAAAAATCACCCAAAAATTGCCTTAAAAGACGACCCAAAAATTACCTAAAAATGGCCCAAAAAGAGCCAGAAAAATTGACTCAAACATGACTCAAAAAATGATCCAAATATGGGCCCAAAATGGCCCCCAAAATGGCCCCAAACTTGACAGAAAAATGGCCCAAAACTATGACCTAAAAAGACGACCCAAAAATGACCCCAAAATGACCCCAAAATGACCCCAAAATGGCTCAAAAATGACCCAAAACTAGCCTCAAAATGGCGACAAAAATGGCCCCCAAAATGACCCAGAATTGGCTGTAAAATAACCCAGAAATTCCTCCTATAAATGACACAAATATAGGCCCAAAATAGCCCCTAAAAATGACCAAAAAATGACACAAAAATGGCCAAAAGATAGACCCAAAACCGACTCAAAAATTGACCCAAATATGGGCCCAAAAGGTCTCCGAAAATGGCCCCAAAAATGATTCTAAAGTGACCCAAAAATGGCCTCAAAAATAGCCCCAAAAATCACCCAAAAATTGCCTTAAAAGACGACCCAAAACTGACCCAAAAATGGCCCAAACTATGCCCTGACCTTGACAGAAAAATGGCTCAATACAGTCAGCTAAATATAACCCATAAATAGCGCAAAAATTACCCAAATATAGACCCAGTAACGCCTCAAAATGATCCCAAAAAGGACTCAAAAATGACTCAGAATTGGCCGGAAAATGATCCGAAAATTCCCCCTTAAATGACACAAAAAAAGGCCCAAAATAGCCCCAAAAAATGACCCAAAAATGACCCAAAAATGGCCCAAAAATGGCCCCAAAAATGAATCAGAAATTGACCCAAATATGGGCCCAAAAATCACCCCGAAAATGACCCAGAAATGGCCCCAAATATAGACCCAAAAATGGCTCCAAAATGGCCCCAAAAATAGCCCCAAAATGGAGCCAGAAATGGCACGAAAAATGACCCAGAATTGGCCGGAAAATGATCCAAAAATTCCCCCTATAAATGACCCAAAAATAGGCCCAAAGTAGCCCCAAAAAACGACCCAAAAATGACCCAAAAAATGACCGAAAAATCGCCCCAAAAATGGCACAAAACTTGACCCAAATATCGGCCCAAAATGGCCCAGAAAATGACCCAGAAATGGCCCCAAAAATATGCCCAAAAGTGGCTTAAAAATGACCCAAAAATAGCCCCAAAATGGCCCAAAAAATAGCCCCAAAAAAGACTCAAAATTGGCCGTAAAATGAGCCAAAAATTCCCCCTTTAAATGACCCAAAAATAGGCCCAAAACAGCCCCAAAAAATGACCCAAATATGACCCAAAAATGGCCCAAAAATCGCCCCAAAAATCACCCCGAAAACTGACACAAATATCAGCCTAAAATGGCCCAAAAAATGGCCCCAAAAATGACTCAAAATTGGCCGTAAAATGAGCCAAAAATTCCCCCTTTAAATGACCCAAAAATAGGCCCAAAGCAGCCCCAAAAAATGACCCAAAAATGACGCAAAAATTGCCCGAAAATGGCCCCAAAAATAACCCCAAAAATGACCCAAAAATTGCATCAAAAGTGATTAAAAAAAGACCCAAAAATTGCATCAAAAGTGATTAAAAAAAGACCCAAAAATAGCCACAAAATGGCCCCAAAATTGGCCCGAAAAATGACCCAAAATTGGCCGTAAAAAAACCTAGAGATTCCCCCTATAAATGACAGGGAAATAAGCCCAAAAATTACCCCAACATTACCCAAAAATTACCCAAAAGTTGCCCAGAATTCGCCCGAAAAATAACACAAAAATTGACCCAAATATGGGCCCAAAATGGCCTCGAAAACGACCCAGAAATGGCCCCGAAAATAGACCCCAAAATGACCCCAAAATAGCCCCAAAAAAAGCCCCAAAAATGACCCAAAAATTTGCCGTAAAACAACCCAGAACTTCCCCTTATAAATCACTAAAAAATTGAACAAAAACAGTCCAAAAAATGGCCCAATAATAAACCCAAAAATGGCCAAAATTTGCTCCAAAAATGACACAAAAATTGACCCAAATATGGGCCCCAAATAGCCCAGAAAATGACTCAGAAACGCCCCAAGAATGACCCAAAAATGGCCCCACAAATGACCCAAAAATGACCCAAAAATAGACCCAAAAATGACCCAAATTTGACGCAAAAATAGCCCCAAAATGACCTTAAAATGGCCCCAAATATGACCCAAAGTTGGCCGCAAAATAACCCCGAAATTCCTCCTATAATTGACCCAAAAATAGGCCCAAAATGGCTCCAAAAATGGCCCCAAAAATGACTCATAATTGGCCGTAAAATAATCCAAAATTTCCCCTATAAATGAACCACAAAAAGGCCCAAAACAGCCCAAAACTCACCCAAAAATGACCCAAAAATAATTAAAAAATCGCTTAAAAATTACTAAAAAATGGCCTCGAAAATGACCCAAATATTCCCAAAAAATGACCCCAAAAATGACCCAAAAATACACCAAAAAATGACTCAAAAATGGCCCCAAAAAATGACCCAAAACAATGACCCAAATATGGCCCAAAAATGACCAGAAAATAGCTCCAAAAATGACTCAAAAACTGACCCAAATATGAGCCCAAAATGTCCTGGAAAATGACCCAGAATTAGTCCCAAATATAGCCCCAAAATGGCTTAAAAATAACCCAAAAATAGCCCCAAAATGACCCCAAAAATAACCCCAAAAGTGACCAAAATTTGGCCGAAAAATGAGCCAAAAATTCCCCCAACAAATGACCCAAAAATAGGCCTAAAATAGCCGCAAAAAATGACCCAAAAATGACCCAGAAATGGCCCCAAAATCACACCAAATATAACCCCTAAAAAGCCCCAGAAATCACTCAAAAAATGCCCAAAAATGGCCCCGAAACTGACAAAATATTGACCCCAAAAAGCCCCAAGAATCACCCAGAAAAAGACCAAATATGGCCCCAAAACTGACCAAAAAATGGCCCAAAGCAATAAACCAAAAATGACCCAACAGTGTCCCAAAAATGACTCAACAATAGACCCAAAAATGACCCAAAAATGACCCAAAAATACCCCAAAATGGCCCCAAAATTGGCAACAAAAATGACCCATAATCTGGCCTTAAATTAACCCCGCTATTAGCCCTATAAATGACCCAAAAATAGGCCCAAAGAAGTCCCAAAAAATGACCCAAAAATGACCCAAAAAATGACCGAAAAATCGCCCCAAAAATGGCACAAAACTTGACCCAAATATCGCCCAAAATGGCCCAGAAAATGACCCAGAAATGGCCCCAAAAAATATGTCTCAAAAGTGGCTTAAAAATGACCCAAAATAAGCCCCAAAATGGCCAAAAAATTAGCCACCAAAAATGAACTCAAAATTGGCCGTAAAATTGAGCCAAAAATTCCCCCTTAAATGTACCCAAAAATAGGCCGCAAAACAGCCCCAAAAATGACCCAATATGACCCAAAAATGGCCCAAAAAATCCCCCAAAAATTCACCCAAAAAACTGACACAATATCAGGCCTAAAATGGCCCGGAAAATGGCCCCAAAAATGACCTAAAATTGGCCATAAAATGAGCCAAAAATTCCCCCTATAAATGACCCAAAAATAGGCCCAAAGCAGCCCCCAAAAATGACCCAAAAATGACGCAAAAATTGCCCGAAAATGGCCCCAAAAATAACCCCAAAAATGACCCAAAAATTGCATCAAAATTGATTAAAAAAAGACCAAAAAATAGCCACAAAATGGCCCCAAAATTGGCCCGAAAAATGACCCAAAATTGGCCGTAAAAAAACCTAGATTCCCCCTATAAATGACAGGGAAATAAGCCCAAAAAATTACCCAAAATTACCAAAAATTACCCAAAAGTTGCAGATTCGCCCGAAAATAACACAAAAATTGACCCAAATATGGGCCCAAAATGGCCTCGAAAACGACCCAGAAATGGCCCCGAAAATAGACCCAAAAATGACCCCAAAATAGCCCCAAAAATAGCCCAAAAAAGACCCCAAAATTTGCCGTAAAACAACCCACAACTTCCCTTATAAATCACTAAAAAATTGAACAAAAATAGTCCCAAAAATAGCCCAATAATGACCCAAAAATGGCCAAAATTTGCTCCAAAAATGACACAAAAATTGACCCAAATATGGGCCCCAAATAGCCCAGAAAATGACTCAGAAACGCCCCAAGAATGACCCAAAAATGGCCCCACAAATGACCCAAAAATGACCCAAAAACAGACCCAAAAATGACCCAAAATTGACGCAAAAATAGCCCCAAAATGACCTTAAAATGGCCCCAAATATGACCCAAAGTTGGCCGTAAAATAACCCCGAAATTCCTCCTATAATTGACCCAAAAAAAGGCCCAAAATGGCTCCAAAAATGGCCCCAAAAATGACTCATAATTGACCGTAAAATAATCCAAAATTTCCCCTATAAATGACCCACAAAAAGGCCCAAAACAGCCCAAAACTCACCCAAAAATGACCCAAAAATAATTTAAAAATCGCTTAAAAATTACTAAAAAATTGCCTCGAAAATGACCTAAATATTCCCAAAAAATGACCCCAAAAATGACCCAAAAATACACCCAAAAATGACTCAAAAATGGCCCCAAAAAATGACCCAAAACAATGACCCAAATGTGGCCCAAAAATGACCAGAAAATAGCTCCAAAAATGACTCAAAAACTGACCCAAATATGAGCCCAAAATGTCCTGGAAAATGATCCAGAATTAGTCCCAAAAATAGCCCCAAAATGGCTTAAAAATAACCCAAAAATAGCCCCAAAATGGCCCCAAACTTGACAGAAAAATGGCCCAAAATAATGACCTAAATATGGGCCAAAAATGACACCAAAATGACCCCTAAATGGCTCAAAAATGACCCAAAACTAGCCTCAAAATGGCGACAAAAATGGCCCCAAAAATGACCCAGAATTGGCTGTAAAATAACCCAGAAATTCCCCCTATAAATGACACAAATATGACCCCAAAAGGTCTCCGAAAATAGCTCCAAAAATGATTCCAAAATGACCCAAAAATGGCCTCAAAAATAGCCCCAAAAATCACCCAAAAATTGCCTTAAAAGACGACCCAAAAATTACCTAAAAATGGCCCAAAAAGAGCCAGAAAAATGGACTAAAACATGACTCAAAAAATGATCCAAATATGGGCCCAAAATGGCCCCCAAAATGGCCCCAAACTTGACAGAAAAATGGCCCAAAACAATGACCTAAATATGGGCCACAAATGACCCCAAAATTACCCCAAAATGGCTCAAAAATGACCCAAAACTAGCCTCAAAATGGCGACGAAAATGGCCCCAAAAATGACCCAGAATTGGCTGTAAAATAACCCAGAAATTCCCCCTATAAATGACACAAATATAGGCCCAAAATAGCCCCGAAAAATGACCCAAAAATGACACAAAAATGGCCCAAAGATAGACCCAAAAACGTCTCAAAAATTGACCAAAATATGGGCCCAAAAGGTCTCCGAAAATGGCCCCAAAAATGATTCCAAAATGACCCAAAAATGGCCTCAAAAATAGCCCCAAAAATCACCCAAAAATTGCCTTAAAAGACGACCCAAAACTGACCCAAAAATGGCCCAAACAATGCCCTGACATTGACAGAAAAATGGCTCAAAACAGTCAGCTAAATATAACCCAAAAATAGCGCAAAAATGACCCAAATATAGACCCAATAACGCCTCAAAATGATCCCAAAAATGACTCAAAAATGACTCAGAATTGGCCAGAAAATGATCCGAAAATTCCCCCTTAAATGACACAAAAAAAGGCCCAAAATAGCCCCAAAAAATGACCCAAGAATGACCCAAACATGGCCCAAAAATGGCCCTAAAATGACTCAGAAATTGACCCAAATATGGGCCCAAAAATCACCCCGAAAATGACCCAGAAATGGCCCCAAATATAGACCCAGAAATGGCCCCAAATATAGACCCAAAAATGGCTCCAAAATGGCCCCAAAAAAAACCCCAAAATGGAGCCAGAAATGGCACGAAAAATGACCCAGAATTGGCCGGAAAATGATCCAAAAATTCCCCCTATAAATGACCCAAAAATAGGCCCAAAGTAGCCCCAAAAAATGACCCAAAGTAGCCCCAAAAAATGACCCAAACTGACCCAAAATGGCCCAACATATCGCCCCAAAAATGCCCCAAAAATTGACCAAAATATGGCCCTAAGCTATGACCCAAAATTGGCCGTAAAATAACCCAGAAATTCCCCCTATTAATGACACAAAAATGACCCCAAAAGGTATCCGAACATGGACCCAAAAATGATTTGACCCAAAAATGGCCTCAAAAATTGACCCAAAAATCACCCAAAAATTGCCTTAAAAGACGACCCAAAAATTACCTAAAAATACGCAAAAAGAGCCAGAAAAATGGACTCAAACATGACTCAAAAAATGATCCAAATATGGGCCCAAAATGGCCCCCAAAATGGCCCCAAACTTGACAGAAAAATGGCCCAAAACAATGACCTAAATATGGGCCACAAATGACCCCAAAATGACCCCTAAATGGCTCAAAAATGACCCAAAACTAGCCTCAAAATGGCGACAAAAATGGCCCCAAAAATGACCCAGAATTGGCTGTAAAATACCCCAGAAATTCCCCCTATAAATGACACAAATATAGGCCCAAAATAGCCCCGAAAAATGACCCAAAAATGACACAAAAATGGCCCAAAGATAGACCCAAAAACGACTCAAAAATTGACCCAAATATGGGCCAAAAAGGTCTCCGAAAATGGCCCCAAAAATGATTCTAAAGTGACCCAAAAATGGCCTCAAAAATAGCCCCAAAAATCACCCAAAAATTGCCTTAAAAGACGACCCAAAACTGACCCAAAAATGGCCCAAACAATGCCCTGACCTTGACAGAAAAATGGCTCAATACAGTCAGCTAAATATAACCCATAAATAGCGAAAAAATTACCCAAATATAGACCCAATAACGCCTCAAAATGATCCCAAAAATGACTCAAAAATGACTCAGAATTGGCCGGAAAATGATCCGAAAATTCCCCCTTAAATGACACAAAAAAAGGCCCAAAATAGCCCCAAAAAATGACCCAAGAATGACCCAAACATGGCCAAAAAAATGGCCCCAAAAATGACTCAGAAATTGACCCAAATATGGGCCCAAAAATCACCCCGAAAATGACCCAGAAATGGCCCCAAATATAGACCCAGAAATGGCTCCAAAATGGCCCAAAAATAGCCCCAAAATGAGCCAGGAAATGGCACGAAAAATGACCCAGAATTGGCCGGAAAATGATCCAAAAAATTCCCCCTATAAATGACCCAAAAATAGGCCCAAAGTAGCCCAAAAAATGACCCAAAAATGACCCAAAAAATGACCGAAAAATCGCCCCAAAAATGGCACAAAACTTGACCCAAATATCGGCCCAAAATGGCCCAGAAAATGACCCAGAAATGGCCCCAAAAATATGCCCAAAAGTGGCTTAAAAATGACCCAAAAATAGCCCCAAAATGGCCCAAAAAATAGCCCCAAAAATGACTCAAAATTGGCCGTAAAATGAGCCAAAAATTCCCCCTTTAAATGACCCAAAAATAGGCCCAAAACAGCCCCAAAAAATGACCCAAATATGACCCAAAAATGGCCCAAAAATCGCCCCAAAAATCACCCCAAAAAATGACACAAATATCAGCCTAAAATGGCCCGGAAAATGGCCCCAAAAATGACCTAAAATTGGCCCATAAAATGAGCCAAAAATTCCCCCTATAAATGACCCAAAAATAGGCCCAAAGCAGCCCCAAAAAATGGCCCAAAAATGACGCAAAAATTGCCCGAAAATGGCCCCAAAAATAACCCCAAAAATGACCCAAAAATTGCATCAAAAGTGATTAAAAAAGACCCAAAAATAGCCACAAAATGGCCCCAAACGGCGGGGGGGGGGCGGCCCCAAAATTGGCCGTAAAAAAACCTAGAGATTACCCCCTATAAATGACAGGAATAGCCAAAATTACCCAAAATTACCCAAAAATTACCCAAAAGTTGCCCAGAATTCGCCGAAAAAATAACACCAAAAAATTGACCAAATATGCCCAAAATGCCTACGAAAACGACCCAGAAATGCCGAAAAATAGACCCAAAAATGACCCCCAAAAATAGCCCCAAAAATGACCCAAAAATTGCCGTAAAACACCCAAACTTCCCCTTATAAATCACTAAAAAAATTGAACAAAACAGTCCAAAAAAGGCCCAATAATAACCCAAAAATGGCCAAAATTGCGCCAAAAATGACACAAAAATGCACCCAATATGGGCCCCAAATAGCCCCAGAAAATGACTCAGAAACGCCCAAGAATGACCCAAAAATGCGCCCCACAAATGACCCAAAAATGACCAAAAATAGCCCAAAATACCCAAAATTGACCCAAAAAAAAGCCCCAAAATGACCTTAAAATGGCCCCAAATATGACCCAAAATTGGCCCTAAAATAATCCAAAATTTCCCATATAAATGACCCACAAAAAGGCCCAAAACGCTTCCAAAAATGGCCAAAAATGATCATAATCTGGCCGAAAATTAATCCAAAATTTCCCCTATAAATGACCCACAAAAAGGCCCAAAAACAGCCCAAAACTCACCCAAAAATGACCCAAAAATAATTAAAAAATCGCTTAAAAATTACTAAAAAATGGCCTCGAAAATGACCCAAATATTCCCAAAAAATGACCCCAAAAATGACCCAAAAATACATCCAAAAATGACTCAAAATGGCCCCAAAAAATGACCCAAAACAATGACCCAAATATGGCCCAAAAATGACCAGAAAATAGCTCCAAAAATGACTCAAAAACTGACCCAAATATGAGCCCAAAATGTCCTGGAAAATGACCCAGAATTAGTCCCAATAATAGCCCCAAAATGGCTTAAAAATAACCAAAAAAAACCCCCAAATGACCCCAAAAATAACCCCAAAATTGACCAAAAATTGGCCGAAAAATGAGCCAAAAATTCCCCCAACAAATGACCCAAAAATAGGCCTAAAATAGCCGCAAAAAATGACCCAAAAATGACCCAGAAATGGCCCAAAAATCACTCCAAATATAACCCCTAAAAAGCCCCAAAAATCACCCAAAAATGCCCAAAAATGGCCCCGAAACTGACAAAATAATGACCCCAAAAAGCCCCAAGAATCACCCAGAAAAAGACCAAATATGGCCCCAAAACTGACCAAAAAATTGCCCAAAGCAATAAACCAAAAATGACCCAACAGTGTCCCAAAAATGACTCAACAATAGACCCAAAAATGACCCAAAAATGACCCAAAAATACCCCAAAATGGCCCCAAAATTGGCAAAAAAAATGACCCATAATCTGGCCTTAAATTAACCCCGCTATTAGCCCTATAAATGACCCAAAAATAGGCCCAAAGAAGTCCCAAAAAATGACCCAAAAATGACCCAAAAAATGACCGAAAAATCGCCCAAAAAATGGCACAAAACTTGACCCAAATATCGGCCCAAAATGGCCCAGAAAATGACCCAGAAATGGCCCCAAAAATATGCCCAAAAGTGGCTTAAAAATGACCCAAAAATAGCCCCAAAATGGCCCAAAAAATAGCCCCAAAAATGACTCAAAATTGGCCGTAAAATGAGCCAAAATTCCCCTTAACATGACCAAAAATAGCCCAAAACAGCCCCAAAAATGACCCAAATATAGACCCAAAAATGGCCAAAATCGCCCAAAAAAATCACCCAAAAACTAGACACAAATATCAGCCTAAATGCGCCCAAAAAATGGCCCCAAAATGACTCAAAATGCCCATAAAATGAGCCAAAAATTCCCCCTCATAATGGACCCAAAAATAGGCCCCAAGCAGCCCCAAAAAATGACCCAAAATGACGAAAAATGCCCGAAAAGCCCCAAAAATAACCCAAAAATGACCCAAAATTGCCATTCCAAAAGTGCATTAAAAAAAGACCAAAAATAGCACAAATGCCGCCCCAAAATTGGCCCGAAAAATGACCCAAAATTGGCCGTAAAAAAGCCTAGAGATTCCCCCTATAAATGACAGGGAAATAAGCCAAAAAATTACCCCAAAATTACCCAAAAATTACCCAAAAGTTGCCCAGAATTCGCCCGAAAAATAACACAAAAATTGACCCAAATATGGGCCCAAAATGGCCTCGAAAACGACCCAGAAATGGCCCCGAAAATAGACCCAAAAATGACCCCAAAATAGCCCCAAAATAGCCCCAAAAATGACCCAAAAATTTGCCGTAAAACAACCCAGAACTTCCCCTAATAAATCACTAAAAAATTGAACAAAAATAGTCCCAAAAATGGCCCAATAATGACCCAAAAATGGCCAAAATTTGCTCCAAAAATGACACAAAAATTGACCCAAATATGGGCCCCAAATAGCCCAGAAAATGACTCAGAAAAGCCCCAAGAATGACCCAAAAATGGCCCCACAAATGACCCAAAAATGACCCAAAAATAGACCCAAAAATGACCCAAAATTGACGCAAAAATAGCCCCCAAATGACCTTAAAATGGCCCCAAATATGACCCAAAGTTTGCCGTAAAATAACCCCGAAATTCCTCCTATAATTGACCCAAAAATAGGCCCAAAATGGCTCCAAAAATGGCCCCAAAAATGACTCATAATTGGCCGTAAAATAATCCAAAATTTCCCCTATAAATGACCCACAAAAAGGCACAAAACAGCCCAAAACTCACCCAAAAATGACCCAAAAATAATTAAAAAATCGCTTAAAAATTACTAAAAAATGGCCTCGAAAATGACCCAAATATTCCCAAAAAATGACCCCAAAAATGACCCAAAAATACACCCAAAAATGACTCAAAAATCCAAAAATGACTCAAAAACTGACCCAAATATGAGCCCAAAATGTCCTGGAAAATGACCCAGAATTAGTCCCAAAAATAGCCCCAAAATGGCTTAAAAATAACCCAGAAATAGCCCCAAAATGACCCCAAAAATAACCCCAAAATTGACCAAAATTTGGCCGAAAAATGAGCCAAAAATTCCCCCAACAAATGACCCAAAAATAGGCCTAAAATAGCCGCAAAAATGACCCAAAAATGACCCAGAAATGGCCCCAAAAATCACTGCAAATATAACCCCTAAAAAGCCCCAAAAATCACCCAAAATTGCCCAAAAATGGCCCCGAAACTGACAAAATAATGACCCCAAAAAGCCCCAAGAATCACCCAAAAAAGACCAAATATGGCCCCAAAACTGACCAAAAAATGGCCCAAAGCAATAACCCAAAAATGACCCAACAGTGTCCCAAAAATGACTCAACAATAGACCCAAAAATGACCCAAAAATGACCCAAAAAAACCAAAAAATACCCCAAAATGGCCCCAAAATTGGCAACAAAAATGACCCATAATCTGGCCTTAAATTAACCCCGCTATTAGCCCTATAAATGACCCAAAAATAGGCGCAAAGAAGTCCCAAAAAATGACCCAAAAAATGCCGAAAATCGCCCCAAAATGGCCACAAAACTTGAACCCCAAATATCGGCCCAAAATGGCCCAGAAAATGACCCAGAAATGGCCCCAAAATATGCCCAAAAGTGGCTTAAAAATGACCCAAAAATAGCCCCAAAATGGCCCAAAAAATAGCCCCAAAAATGACTCAAAATTGGCCGTAAAATGAGCCAAAAATTCCCCCTTTAAATGACCCAAAAATAGGCCCAAAACAGCCCCAAAAATGACCCAAATATGACCCCAAAATAACCCAAAAATCGCCCCAAAAATCACCCCAAAAACTGACACAAATATCAGCCTAAAATTGCCCGGAAAATGGCCCCAAAAATGACCTAAAATTGGCCCATAAAATGAGCCAAAAATTCCCCCTTTAAATGACCCAAAAATGGCCCAAAACAGCCCCAAAAATCACCCCAAAAACTGACACAAATATCAGCTAAACATGGCCGGAAGCCCCAAAAATGACCTAAAATTGGCCCATAAATGAGCCAAAAATTCCCCCTATAAATGACCCAAAAATAGGCCCAAAGCAGCCCCAAAAAATGACCCAAAAATGACGCAAAAATTGCCCGAAAATGGCCCCAAAAATAACCCCAAAAATGACCCAAAAATTGCATCAAAAGTGATTAAAAAAAGACCCAAAAATAGCCACAAAATGGCCCCAAAATTGGCCCGAAAAATGACCCAAAATTGGCCGTAAAAAAACCTAGAGAGTCCCCCTATAAATGACAGGGAAATAAGCCCAAAAATTACCCCAAAATTACCCAAAAATTACCCAAAAGTTGCCCAGAATTCGCCCGAAAAATAACACAAAAATTGACCCAAATATGGGCCCAAAATGGCCTCGAAAACGACCCAGAAATGGCCCCGAAAATAGACCCAAAAATGACCCCAAAATAGCCCCAAAAATAGCCCCAAAAATGACCCAAAAATTTGCCGTAAAACAACCCAGAACTTCCCCTTATAAATCACTAAAAAATTGAACAAAAATAGTCCCAAAAATGGCCCAATAATGACCCAAAAATGGCCAAAATTTGCTCCAAAAATGACACAAAAATTGACCCAAATATGGGCCCCAAATAGCCCAGAAAATGACTCAGAAACGCCCCAAGAATGACCAAAAATGGCCCCACAAATGACCCAAAAATGACCCAAAAATAGACCCAAAAATGACCCAAAATTGACGCAAAAATAGCCCCAAAATGACATTAAAATGGCCCCAAATATGACCCAAAGTTGGCCGTAAAATAACCCCGAAATTCCTCCTATAATTGACCCAAAAATAGGCCCAACATGGCTCCAAAAATGGCCCCAAAAATGACTCATAATTGGCCGTAAAATAATCCAAAATTTCCCCTATAAATGACCCACAAAAAGGCCCAAAACAGCCCAAAACTCACCCAAAAATGACCCAAAAATAATTTAAAAATCGCTTAAAAATTACTAAAAAATGGCCTCGAAAATGACCCAAATATTCCCAAAAAATGACCCCAAAAAATGACCCAAAAATACACCCAAAAATGACTCAAAAATGGCCCCAAAAAATGACCCAAAACAATGACCCAAATATGGCCCAAAAATGACCAGAAAATAGCTCCAAAAATGACTCAAAAACTGACCCAAATATGAGCCCAAAATGTCCTGGGAAATGACCCAGAATTAGTCCCAAAAATAGCCCCAAAATGGCTTAAAAATAACCCAAAAATAGCCCCAAAATGACCTCAAAAATAACCCCAAAATTGACCAAAATTTGGCCGAAAAATGAGCCAAAAATTCCCCCAACAAATGACCAAAAAATAGGCCTAAAATAGCCGCAAAAAATGACCCAAAAATGACCCAGAAATGGCCCCAAAAATCACTCCAAATATAACCCCTAAAAAGCCCCAGAAATCACCCAAAAATGCCAAAAAATGGCCCCGAAACTGACAAAATAATGACCCCAAAAAGCCCCAAGAATCACCCAGAAAAAGACCAAATATGGCCCCAAAACTGACCAAAAAATGGCCCAAAGCAATAACCCAAAAATGACCCAACAGTGTCCCAAAAATGTCTCAACAATAGACCCAAAAATGACCCAAAAATGACCAAAACATACCCAATGCCAAATGCACAAAAATGAACCATAAAATGACCCATAATCTGGCCTTTAATTAACCCCGCTATTAGCCCTATAAATGACCCAAAAATAGGCCCAAAAAATGACCGAAAAATCGCCTCAAAAATGGCACAGAACTTGACCCAAATATCGGCCCAAAATGGCCCAGAAAATGACCCAGAAATGGCCCCAAAAATATGCCCAAAAGTGGCTTAAAAATGACCCAAAAATAGCCCCCAAATGGCCCAAAAAATAGCCCCAAAAATGACTCAAAATTGGCCGTAAAATGAGCCAAAAATTCCCCCCTTTAAATGACCCAAAAATAGGCCCAAAAACAGCCCCAAAATAATGACCCAAAATGATCCCAAAAAATTGGCCCAAAAAAATCGCCCCCAAAAATCACCCCAAAAAACTAGACACAAATATCAGCCTAATAATGGCCCGGAAAGTGGCCCAAAAATGAGCCTAAAATTGGCCCATTAAAATGCAGACCCAAAAAATTCCCTCTATAAATGGCCCAAAAATAGGCCCAAAGCAGCCCCAAAAAATGACCCAAAAATGACGCAAAAATTGCCCGAAAATGGCCCCAAAAATGACCTAAAATTGGCCCATA
Organism: Eopsaltria australis; assembly: GCA_034509425.1. Lineage (NCBI taxonomy): Eukaryota > Metazoa > Chordata > Aves > Passeriformes > Petroicidae > Eopsaltria > Eopsaltria australis. Next base: position 21,820 of record JAVTVJ010011020.1, on the reverse strand, counting down.
AATAGCATCAAAAGTGATTAAAAAAAGATCCAAAAATAGCCACAAAATGGCCCCAAAATTGGCCCGAAAAATGACCCAAAATTGGCCGTAAAAAAACCTAGAGATTCCCCCTATAAATGACAGGGAAATAAGCCCAAAAATTACCCCAAAATTACCCAAAATTTACCCAAAAGTTGCCCAGAATTCGCCCGAAAAATAACACAAAAATTGACCCAAATATGGGCCCAAAATGGCCTCGAAAACGACCCAGAAATGGCCCCGAAAATAGACCCAAAAATGACCCCAAAATAGCCCCAAAAATAGCCCCCAAAATGACCCAAAAATTTGCCGTAAAACAACCCAGAACTTCCCCTTATAAATCACTAAAAAATTGAACAAAAATAGTCCCAAAAATGGCCCAATAATGACCCAAAAATGGCCAAAATTTGCTCCAAAAAAGACACAAAAATTGACCCAAATATGGGCCCCAAATAGCCCAGAAAATGACTCAGAAACGCCCCAAGAATGACCCAAAAATTGCCCCACAAATGACCCAAAAATGACCCCAAAATTGCCTCATATATTACTCAAAAATGGCACAAAAATAATCCAAAAATGACCCAAAAATGACCCAAAAATAGACCCAAAAATTTCCCAAAATTGACCCAAAAAAAACCCCCAAAATTACCTTAAAATGGCCCCAAATATGACCCAAAATTGGCCCTAAAATAATCCAAAATTTCCCCTATAAATGACCCACAAAAAGGCCCAAAACAGCCCAAAACTCACCCAAAAATGACCCAAATATGACCCAAAAATGGCCCAAAAATCGCCCCAAAAATCACCCAAAAACTGACACAAATATCAGCCTAAAATGGCCCGGAAAATGGCCCCAAAAATGACCTAAAATTGGCCCATAAATAGCATCAAAAGTGATTAAAAAAAGACCCAAAAATAGCCACAAAATGGCCCCAAAATTGGCCTGAAAAATGACCCAAAATTGGCCGTAAAAAAACCTAGAGATTCCCCCTATAAATGACAGGGAAATAAGCCCAAAAATTACCCCAAAATTACCCAAACATTACCCAAAAGTTGCCCAGAATTCGCCCGAAAAATAACACAAAAATTGACCCAAATATGGGCCCAAAATGGCCTCGAAAACGACCCAGAAATGGCCCCGAAAATAGACCCAAAATTGACCCCAAAATAGCCCCAAAAATAGCCCCAAAAATGACCCAAAAATTTGCCGTAAAACAACCCAGAACTTCCCCTTATAAATCACTAAAAAATTGAACAAAAACAGTCCCAAAAATGGCCCAATAATAAACACAAAAATGGCCAAAATTTGCTCCAAAAATGACACAAAAATTGACCCAAATATGGGCCCCAAATAGCCCAGAAAATGACTCAGAAACGCCCCAAGAATGACCCAATAATGGCCCCACAAATGACCCAAAAATGACCCAAAAATAGACCCAAAAATGACCCAAAATTGACGCAAAAATAGCCCCAAAATGACCTTAAAATGGCCCCAAATATGACCCAAAATTGGCCCTAAAAAAATCCAAAATTTCCCCTATAAATGACCCACAAAAAGGCCCAAAACAGCCCAAAACTCACCCAAAAATGACCCAAAAATAATTTAAAAATCGCTTAAAAATTACTAAAAAATGGCCTCTAAAATGACCCAAATATTCCCAAAAAATGACCCCAAAAATGACCCAAAAATACACCCAAAAATGACTCAAAAATGGCCCCAAAAAATGACCCAAAACGATGACCCAAATATGGCCCAAAAATGACCAGAAAATAGCTCCAAAAATGACTCAAAAACTGACCCAAATATTAGCCCAAAATGTCCTGGAAAATGACCCAGAATTAGTCCCAAAAATAGCCCCAAAATGGCTTAAAAATAACCCAAAAATAGCCCCAAAATGACCCCAAAAATAACCCCAAAAGTGACAAAAATTTGGCCGAAAAATGAGCCAAAAATTCCCCCAACAAATGACCCAAAAATAGGCCTAAAATAGCCGCAAAAATGACCCAAAAATGACCCAGAAATGGCCCCAAAAATCACTCCAAATATAACCCCTAAAAAGCCCCAGAAATCACCCAAAAAATGCCCAAAAATGGCCCCGAAACTGACAAAATAATGACGCCAAAAAGCCCCAAGAATCACCCAAAAAAAGACCAAATATGGCCCCAAAACTGACCAAAAAATGGCCCAAAGCAATAAACCAAAAATGACCCAACAGTGTCCCAAAAATGACTCAACAATAGACCCAAAAATGACTCAACAATAGACCCAAAAATGACCCAAAAATGACCCAAAAATACCCCAAAATGGCCCCAAAATTGGCAACAAAAATGACCCATAATCTGGCCTTAAATTAACCCCGCTATTAGCCCTATAAATGACCCAAAAATAGGCCCAAAGAAGTCCCAAAAAATGACCCAAAAATGACCCCAAAAATGACCGAAAAATCGCCCCAAAAATGGCACAAAACTTGACCCAAATATCGGCCCAAAATGGCCCAGAAAATGACCCAGAAATGGCCCCAAAATTATGCCCAAAAGTGGCTTAAAAATGACCCAAAAATAGCCCCAAAATGGCCCAAAAAATAGCCCCAAAAATGACTCAAAATTGGCCGTAAAATGAGCCAAAAATTCCCCCTTTAAATGACCCAAAAATAGGCCCAAAACAGCCCCAAAAAATTACAAAATATGACCCAAAAATGGCCCAAAAATCGCCCCAAAAATCACCCCAAAAACTGACACAAATATCAGCCTAAAATGGCCCGGAAAATGGCCCCAAAAATGACCTAAAATTGGCCATAAAATGAGCCAAAAATTCCCCCTATAAATGACCCAAAAATAGGCCCAAAGCAGCCCCCAAAAATGACCCAAAAATGACGCAAAAATTGCCCGAAAATGGCCCCAAAAATAACCCCAAAAATGACCCAAAAATTGCATCAAAAGTGATTAAAAAAAGACCCAAAAATAGCCACAAAATGGCCCCAAAATTGGCCCGAAAAATGACCCAAAATTGGCCGTAAAAAAACCTAGAGAGTCCCCCTATAAATGATAGGGAAATAAGCCCAAAAATTACCCCAAAATTACCCAAAAATTACCCAAAAGTTGCCCAGAATTCGCCCGAAAAATAACACAAAAATTGACCCAAATATGGGCCCAAAATGGCCTCGAAAACGACCCAGAAATGGCCCCGAAAATAGACCAAAAAATGACCCCAAAATAGCCCCAAAAATAGCCCCAAAAATGACCCAAAAATTTGCCGTAAAACAACCCAGAACTTCCCCTTACAAATCACTAAAAAATTGAACAAAAACAGTCCCAAAAATGGCCCAATAATAAACCCAAAAATGGCCAAAATTTGCTCCAAAAATGACACAAAAATTGACCCAAATATGGGCCCCAAATAGCCCAGAAAATGACTCAGAAACGCCCCAAGAATGACCTAAAAATGGCCCCACAAATGACCCAAAAATGACCCAAAAATGACCCAAAAATAGACCCAAAAATGACCCAAAATTGACGCAAAAATAGCCCCAAAATGACCTTAAAATGGCCCCAAATATGACCCAAAATTGGCCCTAAAATAATCCAAAATTTCCCCTATAAATGACCCGCAAAAAGGCCCAAAACAGCCCAAAACTCACCCAAAAATGACCCAAAAATAATTAAAAAATCGCTTAAAAATTACTAAAAAATGGCCTCGAAAATGACCCAAATATTCCCAAAAAATGACCCCAAAAATGACCCAAAAAATACACCCAAAAATGACTCAAAAATGGCCCCAAAAAATGACCCAAAACGATGACCCAAATATGGCCCAAAAATGACCAGAAAATAGCTCCAAAAATGACTCAAAAACTGACCCAAATATGAGCCCAAATTGTCCTGGAAAATGACCCAGAATTAGTCCCAAAAATAGCCCCAAAATGGCTTAAAAATAACCCAAAAATAGCCCCAAAATGACCCCAAAAATAACCCCAAAAGTGACCAAAATTTGGCCGAAAAATAAGCCAAAAATTCCCCCAACAAATGACCCAAAAATAGGCCTTAAATAGCCGCAAAAAATGACCCAAAAATGACCCAGAAATGGCCCCAAAAATCACTCCAAATATAACCCCTAAAAAGCCCCAGAAATCACCCAAAAATGCCAAAAAATGGCCCCGAAACTGACAAAATAATGACCCCAAAAAGCCCCAAGAATCACCCAGAAAAAGACCAAATATGGCCCCAAAACTGACCAAAAAATGGCCCAAAGCAATAAACAAAAAATGACCCAACAGTGTCCCAAAAATGACTCAACAATAGACCCAAAAATGACCCAAAAATGACCCAAAAATACCCCAAAATGGCCCCAAAATTGACAACAAAAATGACCCATAATCTGGCCTTAAGTTAACCCCGCTATTAGCCCTATAAATGACCCAAAAATAGGCCCAAAGAAGTCCCAAAAAATGACCCAAAAATGACCCAAAAAATGACCCAGAAAATGACCGAAAAATCGCCCCAAAAATGGCACAAAACTTGACCCAAATATCGGCCCAAAATTGCCCAGAAAATGACCCAGAAATGGCCCCAAAAATATGCCCAAAAGTGGCTTAAAAATGACCCAAAAATAGCCCCAAAATGGACCGAAAATCGCCCCAAAAATGGCACAGAACTTGACCCAAATATCGGCCCAAAATGGTCCAGAAAATGACCCAGAAATGGCCCCAAAAATATGCCCAAAATGGCTTAAAAATGACCCAAAAATAGCCCCAAAATGGCCCAAAAAATAGCCCCAAAAATGACTCAAAATTGGCCGTAAAATGAGCCAAAAATTCCCCCTTTAAATGACCCAAAAATGGCCCAAAACAGCCCCAAAAAATGACCCAAATATGACCCAAAAATGGCCCAAAAATCGCCCCAAAAATCACCCCAAAAACTGACACAAATATCAGCCTAAAATGGCCCGGAAAATGGCCCCAAAAATGACCTAAAATTGGCCCATAAAATGAGCCAAAAATTCCCCCTATAAATGACCCAAAAATAGGCCCAAAGCAGCCCCAAAAAATGACCCAAAAATGACGCAAAAATTGCCCGAAAATGGCCCCAAAAATAACCCCAAAAATGACCCAAAAATTGCATCAAAAGTGATTAAAAAAAGACCCAAAAATAGCCACAAAATGGCCCCAAAATTGGCCCGAAAAATGACCCAAAATTGGCCGTAAAAAAACCTAGAGATTCCCCCTATAAATGACAGGGAAATAAGCCCAAAAATTACCCCAAAATTACCCAAAAATTACCCAAAAGTTGCCCAGAATTCGCCCGAAAAATAACACAAAAATTGACCCCAAATATGGGCCCAAAATGGCCTCGAAAACGACCCAGAAATGGCCCCGAAAATAGACCCAAAAATGACCCCAAAATAGCCCCAAAAATAGCCCCAAAAATGACCCAAAAATTTGCCGTAAAACAACCCAGAACTTCCCCTTATAAATCACTAAAAAATTGAACAAAAATAGTCCCAAAAATGGCCCAATAATGACCCAAAAATGGCCAAAATTTGCTCCAAAAATGACACAAAAATTGACCCAAATATGGGCCCCAAATAGCCCAGAAAATGACTCAGAAATGCCCCCAAGAATGACCCAAAAATGGCCCCACAAATGACCCAAAAATGACCCCAAAATTGCCTCATATATTACTCAAAAATGGCACAAAAATAATCTAAAAATGACCCAAAAATGACCCAAAAATAGACCCAAAAATTTCCCAAAATTGACCCAAAAAAAAGCCCCAAAATTACCTTAAAATGGCCCCAAAAATGACTCATAATTGGCCGTGAAATAATCCAAAATTTCCCCTATAAATGACCCACAAAAAGGCCCAAAACATCCCAAAACTCACCCAAAAATGACCCAAAAATAATTAAAAAATCGCTTAAAAATTACTAAAAAATGGCCTCGAAAATGACCCAAATATTCCCAAAAAATGACCCCAAAAATGACCCAAAAATACACCCAAAAATGACTCAAAAATGGCCCCAAAAAATGACCCAAAACAATGACCCAAATATGGCCCAAAAATGACCAGAAAATAGCTCCAAAAATGACTCAAAAACTGACCCAAATATGAGCCCAAAATGTCCTGGAAAATGACCCAGAATTAGTCCCAAAAAAAGCCCCAAAATGGCTTAAAAATAACCCAAAAATAGCCCCAAAATGACCTCAAAAATAACCCCAAAATTGACCAAAATTTGGCCGAAAAATGAGCCAAAATTTCCCCCAACAAATGACCCAAAAATAGGCCTAAAATAGCCGCAAAAAATGACCCAAAAATGACCCAGAAATGGCCCCAAAAATCACTCCAAATATAACCCCTAAAAAGCCCAAGAAATCACCCAAAAATGCCCAAAAATGGCCCCGAAACTGACAAAATAATGACCCCAAAAAGCCCCAAGAATCACCCAAAAAAAGACCAAATATGGCCCCAAAACTGACCAAAAAATTGCCCAAAGCAATAAACCAAAAATGACCCAACAGTGTCCCAAAAATGACTCAACAATAGACCCAAAAATGACCCAAAAATGACCCAAAAATACCCCAAAATGGCCCCAAAATTGGCAACAAAAATGACCCATTATCTGGCCTTAAATTAACCCCGCTATTAGCCCTATAAATGACCAAATAGGCCAAGAAGTCCCAAAAACATGACCCAAAATGACCAAAAAATGCACCAAAAAAGACCGAAAAATCGCCCCAAAAATCACAGAACTTGACCCAAATACGCCCAAAAATGGCCCAAGAAAATGACCAGAAATGCCCCAAAAAATATGCCCAAAATTGGATTAATGACCCAAAAATAGCCCAAAAGACCGAAATCGCCCCAAAAATTGGCACGAACTTGACCCAAATATCGCCCCAAAATGCCAGAAATGACCCAAGAAATGGCCCCAATATGCCAAAAGTGGCTTAAAAATGACCCAAAAATAGCCCCAAAATGGCCCAAAAAATAGCCCCAAAAATGACTCAAAATTGGCCGTAAAATGAGCCAAAAAATCCCCCTTTAAATGACCCAAAAATAGGCCCAAAACAGCCCCAAAAAATGACCCAAATATGACCCAAAAATGGCCCAAAAATCGCCCCAAAAATCACCCAAAAAACTGACACAAATATCAGCCTAAAATGGCCCGGAAAATGGCCCCAAAAATGACCTAAAATTGGCCCATAAAATGAGCCAAAAATTCCCCCTATAAATGACCCAAAAATAGGCCCAAAGCAGCCCAAAAAAATGACCCAAAAATGACGCAAAAATTGCCCGAAAATGGCCCCAAAAACAACCCCAAAAATGACCCAAAAATTGCATCAAAAGTGATTAAAAAAAGACCCAAAAAAAGCCACAAAATGGCCCCAAAATTGGCCCGAAAAATGACCCAAAATTGGCCGTAAAAAAACCTAGAGATTCCCCCTATAAATGACAGGGAAATAAGCCCAAAAATTACCCCAAAATTACCCAAAAATTACCCAAAAGTTGCCCAGAATTCGCCCGAAAAATAACACAAAAATTGACCCAAATATTGGCCCAAAATGGCCTCGAAAACGACCCAGAAATGGCCCCGAAAATAGACCCAAAAATAACCCCAAAATAGCCCCAAAAATAGCCCCAAAAATGACCCAAAAATTTGCCGTAAAACAACCCAGAACTTCCCCTTATAAATCACTCAAAAATTGAACAAAAATAGTCCCAAAAATGGCCCAATAATAAACCCAAAAATGGCCAAAATTTGCTCCAAAAATGACACAAAAATTGACCCAAATATGGGCCCCAAATAGCCCAGAAAATGACTCAGAAATTCCCCCAAGAATGACCAAAAAATGGCCCCACAAATGACCCAAAAATGACCCCAAAATTGCCTCATATATTACTCAAAAATGGCACAAAAATAATCCAAAAATGACCCAAAAATGACCCAAAAATAGACCCAAAAATTACCCAAAATTGACCCAAAAAAAAAGCCCCAAAATGACCTTAAAATGGCCCCAAATATGACCCAAAATTGGCCCTAAAATAATCCAAAATTTCCCCTATAAATGACCCACAAAAGGCCCAAAACAGCCCAAAACTCACCCAAAAATGACCCAAAAATAATTTAAAAATCGCTTAAAAATTACTAAAAAATGGCCTCGAAAATGACCCAAATATTCCCAAAAAATGACCCCAAAAATGACCAAAAAATACACCCAAAAATGACTCAAAAATGGCCCCAAAAAATGACCCAAAACGATGACCCAAATATGGCCCAAAAATGACCAGAAAATAGCTCCAAAAATGACTCAAAAACTGACCCAAATATGAGCCCAAAATGTCATGGAAAATGACCCAGAATTAGTCCCAAAAATAGCCCCAAAATGGCTTAAAAATAACCAAAAAATAGCCCCAAAATGACCCCAAAAATAACCCCAAAACCCCAAAAATAACCCCCAAATTGACCAAAATTTGGCCGAAAAATGAGCCAAAAATTCCCCCAACAAATGACCCAAAAATAGGCCTAAAATAGCCGCAAAAAATGACCCAAAAATGACCCAGAAATGGCCCCAAAATTCACTCCAAATATAACCCCTAAAAAGCCCCAAAAATCACCCAAAAATGCCCAAAAATGGCCCCGAAACTGACAAAATAATGACCCCAAAAAGCCCCCAGAATCACCCAAAAAAAGACCAAATATGGCCCCAAAACTGACCAAAAAATGGCCCAAAGCAATAAACCAAAAATGACCCAACAGTGTCCCAAAAATGACTCAACAATAGACCCAAAAATGGCTCAACAATAGACCCAAAAATGACCCAAAAATACCCCAAAATGGCCCCAAAATTGGCAACAAAAATGACCCATAATCTGGCCTTAAATTAACCCCGCTATTAGCCCTATAAATGACCCAAAAATAGGCCCAAAGAAGTCCCAAAAAATGACCCAAAAATGACCCAAAAAATGACCAAAAAAATGACCGAAAAATCGCCCCAAAAATGGCACAGAACTTGACCCAAATATCGGCCCAAAATGGCCCAGAAAATATGACCCAGAAATGGCCCCAAAAAAATGCCCAAAAGTGGCTTAAAAATGACCCAAAAATAGCCCCAAAATGGCCCAAAAAATAGCCCCAAAAATGACTCAAAATTGGCCGTAAAATGAGCCAAAAATTCCCCCTTTAAATGACCCAAAAATAGGCCCAAAACAGCCCCAAAATATGACCCAAATATGACCCAAAAATGGCCCAAAAATCGCCCCAAAAATCACCCCGAAAACTGACACAAATATCAGCCTAAAATGGCCCGGAAAATGGCCCCAAAAATGACCTAAAATTGGCCCATAAAATGAGCCAAAAATTCCCCCTATAAATGACCCAAAAATAGGCCCAAAGCAGCCCCAAAAAATGACCCAAAATGACGCAAAAATTGCCCGAAAATGGCCCCAAAAATAACCCCAAAAATGACCCAAAAATTGCATCAAAAGTGATTTAAAAAAGACCCAAAAATAGCCACAAAATGGCCCCAAAATTGGCCCGAAAAATGACCCAAAATTGGCCGTAAAAAAACCTAGAGATTCCCCCTATAAATGACAGGGAAATAAGCCCAAAAATTACCCCAAAATTACCCAAAAATTACCCAAAAATTACCCAAAAGTTGCCCAGAATTCGCCCGAAAAATAACACAAAAATTGACCCAAATATGGGCCCAAAATGGCCTCGAAAACGACCCAGAAATGGCCCCGAAAATAGACCAAAAAATGACCCCAAAATAGCCCCAAAAATAGCCCCAAAAATGACCCAAAAATTTGCCGTAAAACAACCCAGAACTTCCCCTTATAAATCACTAAAAAATTGAACAAAAATAGTCCCAAAAATGGCCCAATAATGACCCAAAAATGGCCAAAATTTGCTCAAAAAATGACACAAAAATTGACCCAAATATGGGCCCCAAATAGCCCAGAAAATGACTCAGAAACGCCCCAAGAATGACCCAAAAATTGCCCCACAAATGACCCAAAAATGACCCCAAAATTGCCTCATATATTACTCAAAAATGGCACAAAAATAATCCAAAAATGACCCAAAAATGACCCAAAAATAGACCCAAAAATTTCCCAAAATTGACCCAAAAAAAAGCCCCAAAATGACCTTAAAATGGCCCCAAATATGACCCAAAATTGGCCCTAAAATAATCCAAAATTTTCCCTATAAATGACCCACAAAAAGGCCCAAAACAGCCCAAAACTCACCCAAAAATGACCCAAAAATAATTTAAAAATCGCTTAAAAATTACTAAAAAAATGGCCTCGAAAATGACCCAAATATTCCCAAAAAATGACCCCAAAAATGACCCAAAAATACACCCAAAAATGACTCAAAAATGGCCCCAAAAAATGACCCAAAACGATTACCCAAATATGGCCCAAAAATGACCAGAAAATAGCTCCAAAAATGACTCAAAAACTGACCCAAATATGAGCCCAAAATGTCCTGGAAAATGACCCAGAATTAGGCCCAAAAATAGCCCCAAAATGGCTTAAAAATAACCCAAAAATAGCCCCAAAATGACCTCAAAAATAACCCCAAAATTGACCAAAATTTGGCCGAAAAATGAGCCAAAAATTCCCCAAACAAATGACCCAAAAATAGGCCTAAAATAGCCGCAAAAAATGACCCAAAAATGACCCAGAAATGGCCCCAAAAATCACTCCAAATATAACCCCTAAAAAGCCCCAAAAATCACTCAAAAATGCCCAAAAATGGCCCCGAAACTGACAAAATAATGACCCCAAAAAGCCCCAAGAATCACCCAAAAAAGACCAAATATGGCCCCAAAACTGACCAAAAAATGGCCCAAAGCAATAACCCAAAAATGACCCAACAGTGTCCCAAAAATTACTCAACAATAGACCCAAAAATGACCCAAAAATGACCCAAAAATACCCCAAAATGGCCCCAAAATTGGCAACAAAAATGACCCATAATCTGGCCTTAAATTAACCCCGCTATTAGCCCTATAAATGACCCAAAAATAGGCCCAAAGAAGCCCCAAAAAATGACCCAAAAATGACCCAAAAAATGACCGAAAAATCGCCCCAAAAATGGCACAAAACTTGACCCAAATATCGGCCCAAAATGGCCCAGAAAATGACCCAGAAATGGCCCCAAAAATATGCCCAAAAGTGGCTAAAAAATGACCCAAAAATAGCCCCAAAATGGCCCAAAAAATAGCCCCAAAAATGACTCAAAATTGGCCGTAAAATGAGCCAAAAATTCCCCCTTTAAATGACCCAAAAATAGGCCCAAAACAGCCCAAAAAAATGACCCAAATATGACCCAAAAATGGCCCAAAAATCGCCCCAAAAATCACCCCAAAAACTGACACAAATATCAGCCTAAAATGGCCCGGAAAATGGCCCCAAAAATGACCAAAAATTGGCCCATAAAATGAGCCAAAAATTCCCCCTATAAATGACCCAAAAATAGGCCCAAAGCAGCCCCAAAAAATGACAGAAAAATGACGCAAAAATTGCCCGAAAATGGCCCCAAAAATAACCCCAAAAATGACCCAAAAATTGCATCAAAAGTGATTAAAAAAAGACCCAAAAATAGCCACAAAATGGCCCCAAAATTGGCCCGAAAAATGACCAAAAATTGGCCGTAAAAAAACCTAGAGATTCCCCCTATAAATGACAGGGAAATAAGCCCAAAAATTACCCCAAAATTACCCAAAAATTACCCAAAAGTTGCCCAGAATTCGCCCGAAAAATAACACAAAATTTGACCCAAATATGGGCCCAAAATGGCCTCGAAAACGACCCAGAAATGGCCCCGAAAATAGACCCCAAAATGACCCCAAAATAGCCCCAAAAATAGCCCCAAAAATGACCCAAAAATTTGCCGTAAAACAACCCAGAACTTCCCCTTATAAATCACTAAAAAATTGAACAAAAACAGTCCCAAAAATGGCCCAATAATGACCCAAAAATGGCTAAAATTTGCTCCAAAAATGACACAAAAATTGACCCAAATATGGGCCCCAAATAGCCCAGAAAATGACTCAGAAATGCCCCCAAGAATGACCCAAAAATGGCCCCACAAATGACCCAAAAATGACCCCAAAATTGCCTCATATATTACTCAAAAATGGCACAAAAATAATCCAAAAATGACCCAAAAATGACCCAAAAATAGACCCCAAAATTTCCCAAAATTGACCCAAAAAAAAGCCCCAAAATTACCTTAAAATGGCCCCAAATATGACCCAAAATTGGCCCTAAAATAATCCAAAATTTCCCCTATAAATGACCCACAAAAAGGCCCAAAACAGCCCAAAACTCACCCAAAAATGACCCAAAAATAATTTAAAAATCGCTTAAAAATTACTAAAAAAAGGCCTCGAAAATGACCCAAATATTCCCAAAAAATGACCCCAAAAATGACCCAAAAATACATCCAAAAATGACTCAAAATGGCCCCAAAAAATGACCCAAAACAATGACCCAAATATGGCCCAAAAATGACCAGAAAATAGCTCCAAAAATGACTCAAAAACTGACCCAAATATGAGCCCAAAATGTCCTGGAAAATGACCCAGAATTAGTCCAAAAAATAGCCCCAAAATGGCTTAAAAATAACCCAAAAATAGCCCCAAAATGACCTCAAAAATAACCCCAAAATTGACCAAAATTTGGCCGAAAAATGAGCCAAAAATTCCCCCAACAAATGACCCAAAAATAGGCCTAAAATAGCCGCAAAAATGACCCAAAAATGACCCAGAAATGGCCCCAAAAATCACTCCAAATATAACCCCTAAAAAGCCCCAAAAATCACCCAAAAATGCCCAAAAATGGCCCCGAAACTGACAAAATAATGACCCCAAAAAGCCCCAAAAATCACCCAAAAAAAGACCAAATATGGCCCTAAAACTGACCAAAAAATGGCCCAAAGCAATAAACCAAAAATGACCCAACAGTGTCCCAAAAATGACTCAACAATAGACCCAAAAATGATCCAAAAATGACCCAAAAATACCCCAAAATGGCCCCAAAAATTGGCAGCAAAGCTGACCCATAATCACAGCCTTAAATTGCCCGCTGTGCTTCTCGTAGCCCAAAATAGGCCCAAAAGTCCCAAAAATGACCCAAAAATGACCCAAAAAGCCAGCCGAAAAATCTAACCCCAAAAATGGCACAAAAACTTATTATTATCAGCCCAAAATAGCCCAGAAAATGACAGAAATGGCCCCAAAAATATACCCAAAAGTAGCTTAAAAAATGACCCAAAAATAGCCCCAAAATAGCCCAAAAAAATAGCCCCAAAAATGACTCAAAATTGGCGTAAAATAGGCAAAAATTCCCCCCACTAAGTAACCCAAAAATAGGCCCAAACAGCCCCAAAAATAGCCCAAATACTATTAAAAATGGCTTTAAAAGTAAGCCCCAAAAATCACCCCAAAAACTGACACAAATATCAGCCTAAATGGCCCAAAAAATAGCCCCAAAAATGACTCAAAATTGGCCGTAAAATGAGCCAAAAATTCCCCCTTTAAATGAACCAAAAATAGGCCCAAAGCAGCCCCAAAAAATGACCCAAAAATGACGCAAAAATTGCCCGAAAATGGCCCCAAAAATAACCCCAAAAATGACCCAAAAATTGCATCAAAAGTGATTAAAAAAGACCCAAAAATAGCCACAAAATGGCCCCAAAATTGGCCCGAAAAATGACCCAAAATTGGCCGTAAAAAAACCTAGAGATTCCCCCTATAAATGACAGGGAAATAAGCCCAAAAAGTACCCCAAAATTACCCAAAAATTACCCAAAAGTTGCCCAGAATTCGCCCGAAAAATAACACAAAAATTGACCCAAATATGGGCCCAAAATGGCCTCGAAAACGACCCAGAAATGGCCCCGAAAATAGACCCAAAATGACCCCAAAATAGCCCCCAAAAAGCCAGCCCCAAAAATGACCCAAAAATTTGCGGTAAAACAACCCAAGAACTTCCCTTATAAATCACTAAAAAATTGAACAAAACAGTCCCAAAAATGGCCCAATAATGACCCAAAATGGCCAAAATTTTAATAAAAATGACTGTTGACCAAAATATGAATTTAAACTAGCCCAGAAAATGAAGCTCAAAGTACTAAGAATGACCCAAAAATGGCCCACAAATGACCCAAAAATGACCCCAAGTACCTCATATATTATTACTCAAAATGGCACAAAAATAATCCAAAAATGACCCAAAAATGACCCAAAAATAGACCCAAAATTTCCCAAAATTGACCCAAAAAAGCCCCAAAAATGACCTTAAATGGCCCCAAAATATGACCTTAAAATTAGCCCTAAAATAATCCAAAATTTCCCCTATAAATGACCCACAAAAAGGCCCAAAACAATGAAACTCACCCAAAAATGACCCAAAAATAATTTTAAAATCGCTTAAAAATTACTAAAAAATGGCCTCGAAAATGACCCAAATATTCCCAAAAAATGACCCCAAAAATGACCCAAAAATACACCCAAAAATGACTCAAAAATGGCCCCAAAAAATGACCCAAAACAATGACCCAAATATGGCCAAAAAATGACCAGAAAATAGCTCCAAAAATGACTCAAAACGGCCAAATATGAGCCCAAAATGTCCTGGAAAATGACCCAGAAATTAGTCCCAAAATAGCCCCAAATGACCTCAAAATGGCTTAAGAAATTGACCAAAATTTGGCCGAAATGAGCCAAAAATTCCCCCAACAAATGACCAAAAAATAGGCCTAAAATAGCCGCAAAAAATGACCCAAAAATGACCCAGAAATGGCCCCAAAAATCACTCCAAATATAACCCCTAAAAAGCCCCAAAAATCACCCAAAAATGCCCAAAAATGGCCCCGAAACTGACAAAATAATGACCCCCAAAAGCCCCAAGAATCACCCAAAAAAAGACCAAATATGGCCCCAAAACTGACCAAAAAGTAGCCCCAAAGCAATAAACCAAAAATGACCCAACAGTGTCCCAAAAATGACTCAACAATAGACCCAAAAATGACCCAAAAATGACCCAAAAATACCCCAAAATGGCCCCAAAATTGGCAACAAAAATGACCCATAATCTGGCCTTAAATTAACCCCACTATTAGCCCTATAAATGACCCAAAAATAGGCCCAAAGAAGTCCCAAAAAATGACCCAAAAATGACGCAAAAAATGACCGAAAAATCGCCCCAAAAATGGCACAAAACTTGACTCAAATATCGGCCCAAAATGGCCCAGAAAATGACCCAGAAATGGCCCCAAAAATATGCCCAAAAGTGGCTTAAAAATGACCCAAAAATAGCCCCAAAATGGCCCAAAAAATAGCCCCAAAAATGACTCAAAACTGGTCGTAAAATGAGCCAAAAATTTCCCCTTTAAATGACCCAAAAATAGGCCCAAAACAGCCCCAAAAAATGACCCAAATATGACCCAAAAATGGCCCAAAAATCGCCCCAAAAATCACCCCAAAAACTGACACAAATAACAGCCTAAAATGGCCCGGAAAATGGCCCCAAAAATGACCTAAAATTGGCCCATAAAATGAGCCAAAAATTCCCCCTATAAATGACCCAAAAATAGGCCAAAAGCAGCCCCAAAAATAAACCCCAAAAATGACCCAAAAATTGCTTCAAAAGTGAATAAAAAAAGACCCAAAAATAGCCACAAAATGGCCCCAAAATTGGCCCGAAAAATGACCCAAAATTGGCCGTAAAAAAACCTAGAGATTCCCCCTATAAATGACAAGGAAATAAGCCCAAAAATTACCCCAAAATTACCCAAAAATTACCCAAAAAGTTGCCCAAATTCACTTGAAAAATAAAAACACAAGAGTATTGACCCAAATATGGGCCCAAATGGCCTCGAAAACATTAGAAAATGGCCCCGAAATGAGCCCAAAAATAACCCCAAAATAGCCCCAAAAATAGCCCCAAAAATGACCCAAAAATTTGCCGTAAAACAACCCAGAGACTTCCCCTTATAAATCACTAAAATTGAACAAAAAATAGTCCCAAAATGGCCCCAATACATTAAAAAATGGCAAAATTTGCTCCAAAAATAGCTACAAAAATTGACCCAAATATGGGCCCCCAAATAGCCCGAAAATGACTCAAACGCCCCAAGAATATTAAAAGTAAGCCCCTAAATGACCCAAAAATGACCCAAAAATAGACCCAAAAATGACCCAAAATTGACGCAAAAATAGCCCCAAAATGACCTTAAAATGGCCCCAAATATGACCCACAGTTGGCCGTAAAATAACCCCGAAATTCCTCCTATAATTGACCCAAAAATAGGCCCAACATGGCTCCAAAAATGGCCCCAAAAATGACTCATAATTTGCCGTAAAATAATCCAAAATTTCCCCTATAAATGACCCACACAAAGGCCCAAAACAGCCCAAAACTCACCCAAAAATGACCCAAAATAATTTAAAATCTAACTTAAAATTACTAAAAATGGCCTCGAAAAGCCAACCCAAATATTCCCAAAAATGACCCCAAAATGACCCAAAAATACCCAAAAATGACTCAAAAATGGCCCCAAAAATGACCCAAAACAATGACCCAAATATGCATATTTAAATATTAGAAATATAGCTCCAAAATGAAAGCTCAAGCGGCCCAAATACTTAGGCCCAAAATGTCCTGAAAATGACCCAGAATTAGTCCCAAAAATAGCCCCAAAATGTCTTAAAAATAACCCAAAAATAGCCCCAAAATGACCTCAAAAATAACCCCAAAATTGACCAAAATTTGGCCGAAAAATGAGCCAAAAATTCCCCCAACAAATGACCCAAAAATAGGCCTAAAATAGCCGCAAAAATGACCCAAAATTGACCCAGAAATGGCCCCAAAAATCACTCCAAATATAACCCCTAAAAAGCCCCAGAAATCACCCAAAAATGCCCAAAAATGGCCCCGAAACTGACAAAATAATGACCCCAAAAAGCCCCAAGAATCACCGAGAAAAAGACCAAATATGGCCCCAAAACTGACCAAAAAATGGCCCAAAGCAATAAACCAAAAATGACCCAACAGTGTCCCAAAAATGACTCAACAATAGACCCAAAAATGACCCAAAAATGACCCAAAAATACCCCAAAATGGCCCCAAAAGTGGCAACAAAAATGACCCATAATCTGGCCTTAAATTAACCCCGCTATTAGCCCTATAAATGACCCAAAAATAGGCCCAAAGAAGTCCCAAAAAATGACCCAAAAATGACCCAAAAAATGACCGAAAAATCGCCCCAAAAATGGCACAAAACTTGACCCAAATATCGGCCCAAAATGGCCTAGAAAATGACCCAGAAATGGCCCCCAAAATATGCCCAAAAGTGGCTTAAAAATGACCAAAAACCAAACTAAAGTAGCCCCAAAAATAGCCCCAAAAATGACTCAAAATTGGCCATTAAAATGAGCCAAAATTCCCCTTTAAGCCAGCCCAAAAGCCAAGAGCCCAGAAACAGCCCCAAAAATGGCCAAATATGACCCAAAAATAGCCCAAAAAATAAGCCCCAAAAAATCCCACCCAAAGCAGCACAAATATCCAGCCTAAAATGGCCCGGAAAATAGCCCCAAAAAATGACCTAAATTGGCCCATAAAATAGGCCAAAAGAAATTCCCCCTATAATGACCCAAAATAGGCCCAAAGCAGCCCCAAAATGACCCAAATGGCCTTGTAAAAAAGTACTTGAATAGCCCCAAAATAACCCAAAAATGACCCAAAAATTGCATCAAAGTGATTAAAAAGACCAAAATAGCCACAAAATGGCCCCAAAATTGGCCCGAAATGACCCAAAATTGGCCGTAAAAAAACCTAGAATTCCCCTATAAATGACAGGTAAATAAGCCCAAAAATTACCCCAAAATTACCCAAAAATTACCCAAAAGTTGCCCAGAATTCGCCCGAAAAATAACAAAAAAATTGACCCAAATATGGGCCCAAAATGGCCTCGAAAACGACCCAGAAATGGCCCCGAAAATAGACCCAAAAATGACCCCAAAATAGCCCCAAAAATAGCCCCAAAAATGACCCAAAAATTTGCAGTAAAACAACCCAGAACTTCCCCTTATAAATCACTAAAAATTGAACAAAAATAGTCCCAAAAATGGCCCAATAATGACCCAAAAATGGCCAAAATTTGCTCCAAAAATGACACAAAAATTGACCCAAATATGGGCCCCAAATAGCCCAGAAAATGACTCAGAAACGCCCCTAGAATGACCCAAAAATGGCCCCACAAATGACCCAAAAATGACCCCAAAATTGCCCCATATATTACTCAAAAATGGCACAAAAATAATCCAAAAATGACCCAAAAATGACCCAAAAATAGACCCAAAAATTTCCCAAAATTGACCCAAAAAAAAGCCCCAAAATGACCTTAAAATGGCCCCAAATATGACCCTAAATTGGCCCTAAAATAATCCAAAATTTCCTCTATAAATGACCCACAAAAAGGCCCAAAACAGCCCAAAACTCACCCAAAAATGACCCAAAAATAATTAAAAAATCGCTTAAAAATTACTAAAAAATGGCCTCGAAAATGACCCAAATATTCCCAAAAAATGACCCCAAAAATGACCCCAAAATACACCCAAAATGACTCAAAAATGGCCCCAAAAAATGACCCAAAACAATGACCCAAATATGGCCCAAAAATGACCAGAAAATAGCTCCAAAAATGACTCAAAGCAGCCCAGAAATATGAGCCCAAAATGTCCCTGGAAAATGACCCAGAATTTAGTCCCAAAATAACCCCAAATGGCTTAAAAATAGCCCAAAATAGCCCCAAAATGACCCCTAAAAAATAACACTTAAATTAGCCAAAATTTAGCGAAAAAATGAGCCAAAATTCCCCAACAAATGACCCAAAAATAGGCCTAAAATAGCCGCAAAAAAATGACCCAAAATGGCCAGAAATGGCCCCAAAAATCCTCCAAATACCAACCCCTAAAAAGCCCCAAAAATCACCCAAAATGCCCAAAAATGGCCCCAAACTGACAAAATAGCTGACCCCAAAAGCCCCAAGTCACCCAAAAAAAGACCAAATATGGCCCCAAAGAGCCCAGTAAAAAATGGCCCAAATAATTAAACCAAAAATGACCCAACAGTGTCCCAAAAATGACTCAACAATAGACCCAAAAATGACCCAAAAATGACCCAAAAATACCCCAAAATGGCCCCAAAATTGGCAACAAAAATGACCCATAATCTGGCCTTAAATTAACCCCGCTATTAGCCCTATAAATGACCAAAAAATAGGCCCAAAGAAGTCCCAAAAAATGACCCAAAAATGACCCAAAAAATGACCGAAAAATCGCCCCAAAAATGGCACAAAACTTGACCCAAATATCGGCCCAAAATGGCCCAGAAAATGACCCAGAAATGGCCCCAAAAATATGCCAAAAAGTGGCTTAAAAATGACCCAAAAATAGCCCCAAAATGGCCCAAAAAATAGCCCCAAAAATGACTCAAAATTGGCCGTAAAATGAGCCAAAAATTTCCCCTTTAAATGACCCAAAAATAGGCCCAAAACAGCCCCAAAAAATGACCCAAAAATGACGCAAAAATTGCCCGAAAATGGCCCCAAAATAACCCCAAAAATGACCCAAAAATTGCATCAAAAGTGATTAAAAAAAGACCCAAAAATAGCCACAAAATGGCCCCAAAATTGGCCCGAAAAATGACCCAAAATTGGCCGTAAAAAACCTAGAGATTCCCCCTATAAATGACAGGGAAATAAGCCCAAAAATTACCCCAAAATTACCCCAAAATTACCCAAAAGTTGCCCAGAATTCGCCCGAAAAATAACACAAAAATTGACCCAAATATGGGCCCAAAATGGCCTCGAAAACGACCCAGAAATGGCCCCGAAAATAGACCCAAACATGACCCCAAAATAGCCCCAAAAATAGCCCCAAAAATGACCCCAAAATTTGCCGTAAAACAACCCAGAACTTCCCCTTATAAATCACTAAAAAATTGAACAAAAATAGTCCCAAAAATGGCCCAATAATGACCCAAAAATGGCCGAAATTTGCTCCAAAAATGACACAAAAATTGACCCAAATATGGGCCCCAAATAGCCCAGAAAATGACTCAGAAACGCCCTAAGAATGACCCAAAAATGACCCAAAAATGGCCCAAAAATGACCCAAAAATAGACCCACAAATGACCCAAAATTGACGCAAAAATAGCCCCAAAATGACCTTAAAATGGCCCCAAATATGACCCAAAGTTGGCATTAAAATAACCCCGAAATTCCTCCTATAATTGACCCAAAAATAGGCCCAAAATGGCTCCAAAAATGGCCCCAAAAATGACTCATAATTGGCCGTAAAAATAATCC
Organism: Eopsaltria australis; assembly: GCA_034509425.1. Taxonomy (NCBI): domain Eukaryota; kingdom Metazoa; phylum Chordata; class Aves; order Passeriformes; family Petroicidae; genus Eopsaltria; species Eopsaltria australis. Next base: position 1,418 of record JAVTVJ010011020.1, on the reverse strand, counting down.
AAAATTTCCCCTATAAGCCAGCCCACAAAAGGCCTAGCAGCTTTAAAACTCACTAGCCAACCCAAAAATAATTTAAAATCTAACCCAAAATTACTAAAAATATAGCCTCCAAAATGGCCCAAATATTTACCCAAAAAACATTTAAAAACAGCCCAAAAATACACCCAAAAATGACTCAAAAATGGCCCCAAAAATGACCCAAAAGCGGTAACCCAAATATAAGCCCAAAAAGCCAAGCAGCTCCAAAAATGACTCAAAAAACTATTTAAATATGAGCCCAAAATGTCCGGGAAAATGACCCAGAATTAGTCCCAAAAATAGCCCCAAAATGGCTTAAAAATAACCCAAAAATAGCCCCAAAATGACCCCAAAAAAAACCCCAAAATTGACCAAAATTTGGCCGAAAAATGAGCCAAAAATTCCCCCAACAAATGACCCAAAAATAGGCCCAAAGCAGCCCCAAAAAATGACCCAAATATGACCCAAAAATGGCCCAAAAATCGCCCCAAAAATCACCCAAAAACTGACACAAATATCAGCCTAAAATGGCCCGGAAAATGGCCCCAAAAATGACCTAAAATTGGCCCATAAATAGCATCAAAAGTGATTAAAAAAAGACCCAAAAATAGCCACAAAATGGCCCCAAAATTGGCCCGAAAAATGACCCAAAATTGGCCGTAAAAAAAACTAGATATTCCCCCTATAAATGACAGGGAAATAAGCCCAAAAATTACCCCAAAATTACCCAAAAATTACCCAAAAGTTGCCCAGAATTCGCCCGAAAAATAACACAAAAATTGACCCAAATATGGGCCCAAAATGGCCTCGAAAACGACACAGAAATGGCCCCGAAAATAGACCCCAAAATGACCCCAAAATAGCCCCAAAAATAGCCCCAAAAATGACCCAAAAATTTGCCGTAAAACAACCCAGAACTTCCCCTTATAAATCACTAAAAATTTGAACAAAAACAGTCCCAAAAATGGCCCAATAATAAACCCAAAAATGGCCAAAATTTGCTCCAAAAATGACACAAAAATTGACCCAAATATGGGCCCCAAATATCCCAGAAAATGACTCAGAAATTCCCCCAAGAATGACCCAAAAATGGCCCCACAAATGACCCAAAAATGACCCCAAAATTGCCTCATATATTACTCAAAAATAGCACAAAAATAATCAAAAAATGACCCAAAAATGACCCAAAAATAGACCCAAAAATTACCCAAAATTGGCCCAAAAAAAAGCCCCAAAATGACCTTAAAATGGCCCCAAATATGACCCAAAATTGGCCCTAAAATAATCCAAAATTTCCCCTATAAATGACCCACAAAAAGGCCCAAAACAGCCCAAAACTCACACAAAAATGACCCAAAAATAATTTAAAAATCGCTTAAAAATTACTAAAAAATGGCCTC
>JAVTVJ010011019.1:0-34236 GCA_034509425.1 Eopsaltria australis | reverse complement strand
AATAGCCCAGAAAATGACTCAGAAATGCCCCCAAGAATGACCCAAAAATGGCCCCACAAATGACCCAAAAATGACCCCAAAATTGCCTCATATATTACTCAAAAATGGCACAAAAATAATCTAAAAATGACCCAAAAATGACCCAAAAATAGACCCAAAAATTTCCCAAAATTGACCCAAAAAAAAGCCCCAAAATTACCTTAAAATGGCCCCAAATATGACCCAAAATTGGCCCTAAAATAATTCAAAATTTCCCCTATAAATGACCCACAAAAAGGCCCAAAACAGCCCAAAACTCACCCAAAAATGACCCAAAAATAATTTAAAAATCGCTTAAAAATTACTAAAAAATGGCCTCGAAAATGACCCAAATATTCCAAAAAAATGACCCCATAAATGACCCAAAAATACACCCAAAAATGACTCAAAAATGGCCCCAAAAAATGACCCAAAACAATGACCCAAATATGGCCCAAAAATGACCAGAAAATAGCTCCAAAAATGACTCAAAAACTGACCCAAATATGAGCCCAAAATGTCATGGAAAATGACCCAGAATTAGTCCCAAAAAATAGCCCCAAAATGGCTTAAAAATAACCCAAAAATAGCCCCAAAATGACCCCAAAAATAACCCCAAAATTGACCAAAATTTGGCCGAAAAATGAGCAAAAAATTCCCCCAACAAATGACCCAAAAATAGGCCTAAAATAGCCGCAAAAAATGACCCAAAAATGACCCAGAAATGGCCCCAAAAATCACTCCAAATATAACCCCTAAAAAGACCCAGAAATCACCCAAAAAATGCCCAAAAATGGCCCCGAAACTGACAAAATAATGACCCCAAAAAGCCCCAAGAATCACCCAAAAAAAGACCAAATATGGCCCCAAAAGTGACCAAAAAATGGCCCAAAGCAATAAACCAAAAATGACCCAACAGTGTCCCAAAAATGACTCAACAATAGACCCAAAAATGACCCAAAAATGACCCAAAAATACCCCAAAACGGCCCCAAAATTGGCAACAAAAATGACCCATAATCTGGCCTTAAATTAACCCCGCTATTAGCCCTATAAATGACCCAAAAATAGGCCCAAAGAAGTCCCAAAAAATGACCCAAAAATGACCCAAAAAATGACCGAAAAATCGCCCCCAAAATGGCACAAAACTTGACCCAAATATCGGCCCAAAATGGCCCAGAAAATGACCCAGAAATGGCCCCAAAAATATGCCCAAAAGTGGCTTAAAAATGACCCAAAAATAGCCCAAAAAAGCCCAAAAAATAGCCCCCAAAATGACTCAAAATTGGCCGTAAAATGAGCCAAAAATTCCCCCTTTAAATGACCCAAAAATAGGCCCAAAGCAGCCCCAAAAAATGACCCAAAAATGACGCAAAAATTGCCCGAAAATGGCCCCAAAAATAACCCCAAAAATGACCCAAAAATTGCATCAAAAGTGATTAAAAAAAGACCCAAAAATAGCCACAAAATGGCCCCAAAATTGGCCCGAAAAATGACCCAAAATTGGCCGTAAAAAAAACCTAGAGATTCCCCCTATAAATGACAGGGAAATAAGCCCAAAAATTACCCCAAAATTACCCAAAAATTACCCAAAAATTACCCAAAAGTTGCCCAGAATTCGCCCGAAAAATAACACAAAAATTGACCCAAATATGGGCCCAAAATGGCCTCGAAAACGACCCAGAAATGGCCCCGAAAATAGACCCAAAAATGACCCAAAAATAGCCCCAAAAATAGCCCCAAAAATGACCCCAAAATTTGCCGTAAAACAACCCAGAACTTCCCCTTATAAATCACTAAAAAATTGAACAAAAATAGTCCCAAAAATGGCCCAATAATAAACCCAAAAATGGCCAAAATTTGCTCCAAAAATGACACAAAAATTGACCCAAATATGGGCCCCAAATAGCCCAGACAATGACTCAGAAACGCCCCAAGAATGACCCAAAAATGGCCCCACAAATGACCCAAAAATGACCCAAAAATAGACCCAAAAATGACCCAAAATTGACGCAAAAATAGCCCCAAAATGACCTTAAAATGGCCCCAAATATGACCCAAAGTTGGCCGTAAAATAACCCCGAAATTCCTCCTATAACTGACCCAAAAATAGGCCCAACATGGCTCCAAAAATGGCCCCAAAAATGACTCATAATTGGCCGTAAAATAATCCAAAATTTCCCCTATAAATGACCCACAAAAAGGCCCAAAACAGCCCAAAACTCACCCAAAAATGACCCAAAAATAATTTAAAAATCGCTTAAAAATTACTAAAAAATGGCCTCGAAAATTACCCAAATATTCCCAAAAAATGACCCCAAAAATGACCCAAAAATACACCCAAAAATGACTCAAAAATTGCCCCAAAAAATGACCCAAAACAATGACCCAAATATGGCCCAAAAATGACCAGAAAATAGCTCCAAAAATGACTCAAAAACTGACCCAAATATGAGCCCAAAATGTCCTGGAAAATGACCCAGAATTAGTCCCAAAAATAGCCCCAAAATGGCTTAAAAATAACCCAAAAATAGCCCCAAAATGACCCCAAAAATAACCCCAAATTGACCAAAATTTGGCCGAAAAATGAGCCAAAATTTCCCCCAACAAATGACCCAAAAATAGGCCTAAAATAGCCGCCAAAAAAATTGACCCAAAAATGACCCAGAAATGGCCCCCCAACAAATCACTCCAATGATAACCCCTAAAAAGCCCCAAAAAATCACCCAAAAATGCCCAAAAATGGCCCCGAAACTGACAAAATAATGACCCCAAAAAGCCCCAAGAATCACCCAAAAAAAGACCAAATATGGCCCCAAAACTGACCAAAAAATGGCCCAAAGCAATAAACCAAAAATGACCCAACAGTGTCCCAAAAATGACTCAACAATAGACCCAAAAATGACCCAAAAATGACCAAAAAATACCCCAAAATGGCCCCAAAATTGGCAACAAAAATGACCCATAATCTGGCCTTAAATTAACCCCGCTATTAGCCCTATAAATCACCCAAAAATAGGCCCAAAGAAGTCCCAAAAAATGACCCAAAAATGACCCAAAAAATGACCCAAAAAATGACCGAAAAATCGCCCCAAAAATGGCACAAAACTTGACCCAAATATCGGCCCAAAATGGCCCAGAAAATGACCCAGAAATGGCCCCAAAAATATGCCCAAAAGTGGCGTAAAAATGACCCAAAAATAGCCCCAAAATGGCCCAAAAAATAGCCCCAAAAATGACTCAAAATTGGTCGTAAAATGAGCCAAAAATTCCCCCTTTAAATGACCCAAAAATGGCCCAAAACAGCCCCAAAAAATGACCCAAATATGACCCAAAAATGGCCCAAAAATCGCCCCAAAAATCACCCCAAAAACTGACACAAATATCAGCCTAAAATGGCCCGGAAAATTGCCCCAAAAATGACCTAAAATTGGCCCATAAAATGAGCCAAAAATTCCCCCTATAAATGACCCAAAAATAGGCCCAAAGCAGCCCCAAAAAATGACCCAAAAATGACGCAAAAATTGCCCGAAAATGGCCCCAAAAATAACCCCAAAAATGACCCAAAAATTGCATCAAAAGTGATTAAAAAAAGACCCAAAAATAGCCACAAAATGGCCCCAAAATTGGCCCGAAAAATGACCCAAAATTGGCCGTAAAAAAGCCTAGAGATTCCCCCTATAAATGACAGGGAAATAAGCCCAAAAATTACCCCAAAATTACCCAAAAATTACCCAAAAGTTGCCCAGAATTCGCCCGAAAAATAACACAAAAATTGACCCAAATATGGGCCCAAAATGGCCTCGAAAACGACCCAGAAATGGCCCCGAAAATAGACCCAAAAATGACCCCAAAATAGCCCCAAAAATAGCCCCAAAAATGACCCAAAAATTTGCCGTAAAACAACCCAGAACTTCCCCTTATAAATCACTAAAAAATTGAACAAAAATAGTCCCAAAAATGGCCCAATAATAAACCCAAAAATGGCCAAAATTTGCTCCAAAAATGACACAAAAATTGACCCAAATATGGGCCCCAAATAGCCCAGAAAATGACTCAGAAACGCCCCAAGAATGACCCAAAAATGGCCCCACAAATGACCCAAAAATGACCCAAAAATAGACCCAAAAATGACCCAAAATTGACTCAAAAATAGCCCCAAAATGACCTTAAAATGGCCCCAAATATGACCCAAAGTTGGCCGTAAAATAACCCCGAAATTCCTCCTATAATTGACCCAAAAATAGGCCCAACATGGCTCCAAAAATGGCCCCAAAAATGACTCATAATTGGCCGTAAAATAATCAAAAATTTCCCCTATAAATGACCCACAAAAAGGCCCAAAAACAGCCCAAAAACTCACCCAAAAATGACCCAAAAATAATCTCTAAAATCGCTTTAAAAAGTTACTAAAAAGGCTTCGAAAATTACCCAAATATTCCCAAAAATTGACCCCAAAAAATGACCCCAAAAATACACCCAAAAATGACTCAAAAATGGCCCCAAAAAATGACCCAAAACAATGACCCAAATATGGCCCAAAAATGACCAGAAAATAGCTCCAAAAATGACTCAAAAACTGACCCAAATATGAGCCCAAAATGTCCGGGAAAATGACCCAGAATTAGTCCCAAAAATAGCCCCAAAATGGCTTAAAAATAACCCAAAAATAGCCCCAAAATGACCCCAAAAAAAACCCCAAAATTGACCAAAATTTGGCCGAAAAATGAGCCAAAAATTCCCCCAACAAATGACCCAAAAAATAGCCTTTAAATAGCCGCAAAAAAATTGAACCCAAAAATTGACCCAGAAAATGGCCCCAAAAATCACTCCAAATATAACCCCTAAAAAGCCCCAAAAATCACCCAAAAATGCCCAAAAATGGCCCCGAAACTGACAAAATAATGACCCCAAAAAGCCCCAAGAATCACCCAAAAAAAAGACCAAATATGGCCCCAAAACTGACCAAAAAATGGCCCAAAGCAATAAACCAAAAATGACCCAACAGTGTCCCAAAAATGACTCAACAATAGACCCAAAAATGACCCAAAAATACCCCAAAATGGCCCCAAAATTGGCAACAAAAATGACCCATAATCTGGCCTTAAATTAACCCCGCTATTAGCCCTATAAATGACCCAAAAATAGGCCCAAATAAGTCCCAAAAAATGACCCAAAAATGACCCAAAAAATGACCGAAAAATCGCCCCAAAAATGGCACAAAACTTGACCCAAATATGCGGCCCAAAAATGGCCCAGAAAATGGACCCAGAAATGCCCCCCAAAAATATGCCCAAAAGTGGCTTAAAAATGACCAAAAAATAGCCCCAAAAAATGGCCCAAAAATATAGCCCCCAAAAAAAATGGACTCAAATTGGCCCGCTAAAATGAGCAAAATTCCCCCCTTTTAAGATGACCCAAAAAATAGCCAAAACAAGCCCCAAAAATGACCCAAAATGACCCAAAAATGGCCCCAAAAATCCGCCCCAAAAAATCACCCCAAAAACTTACACCAAATATCAGCCTAAAATGGCCACGCGAAATGCCCCAAAAATGACCTAAAATTGCGCCATAAAATGAGCCAAAAATTCCCCCTATAAATGACCCAAAAATACGCCCAACACCCCAAAAAATGACCCAAAAATGACGCAAAAATTGCCCGAAAATGGCCCCAAAAATAACCCCAAAAATGACCCAAAAATTGCATCAAAAGTGATTAAAAAAAGACCCAAAAATAGCCACAAAATGGCCCCCAAATTGGCCCGAAAAATGACCCAAAATTGGCCGTAAAAAAACCTAGAGATTCCCCCTATAAATGACAGGGAAATAAGCCCAAAAATTACCCCAAAATTACCCAAAAATTACCCAAAAGTTGCCCAGAATTCGCCCTAAAAATAACACAAAAATTGACCCAAATATGGGCCCAAAATGGCCTCGAAAACGACCCAGAAATGGCCCCGAAAATAGACCCAAAAATGACCCCAAAATAGCCCCAAAAATAGCCCCAAAAATGACCCCAAAATTTGCCGTAAAACAACCCAGAACTTCCCCTTATAAATCACTAAAAAATTGAACAAAAATAGTCCCAAAAATGGCCCAATAATGACCCAAAAATGGCCCAAATTTGCTCCAAAAATGACACAAAAAAATGACCCCAAAATGGCCCCAAATAGCCCCAGAAAATGGCACTCAGAAAACAGAAACGCCCCAAAAGAATGAACCAAAAATGGGCCCCACAAAATGACCCCAAAAATGACCCAAAAAATAGACCCAAAAATGACCAAAATTGACGCAAAAATAGCCCCAAAATGACATTAAAATGGCCCCAAATATGACCCAAAGTTGGCCGTAAAATAACCCCGAAATTCCTCCTATAATTGACCCAAAAATAGGCCCAACATGGATCCAAAAATGGCCCCAAAAATGACTCATAATTGGCCGTAAAATAATCCAAAATTTCCCCTATAAATGACCCACAAAAAGGCCCAAAACAGCCCAAAACTCACCCAAAAATGGCCCAAAAATAATTAAAAAATCGCTTAAAAATTACTAAAAAATGGCCTCGAAAATGACCCAAATATTCCCAAAAAATGACCCCAAAAATGACCCCAAAATACACCCAAAAATGACTCAAAAATGGCCCCAAAAAATGACCAAAAACAATGACCCAAATATGGCCCAAAAATGACCAGAAAATGGCCCCAAAAAATGCACTCAAAAACTGACCCCAAATATGACCCAAAATGTCTGGAATATGACCCAGCAAATGGCCCCAAAATAAGCCCAAAATGGCTTAAAAAATGACCCCAAAAATAGCGCCCAAAAATGGCCCAAAAAATAGCCCCAAAACATGACTCAAAATTGCCGTAAAATGCATCAAAATTCCCCCTTTAAATGACCCCAAAAATGCCCCAAAACAGCCCCAAAAAAATGACCCAAATATGGACTCAAAAATAGGGCCCAAAAATCGCTCCCAAAAATCCATCCCAAAAACTGACACAAATTATCAGCCTAAAATGGCCCGGAAAATTGCCCCAAAAATGACCTAAAATTGGCCATAAAATGAGCCAAAAATTCCCCCTATAAATGACCCAAAAATAGGCCCAAAGCAGCCCCAAAAAATGACCCAAAAATGACGCAAAAATTGCCCGAAAATGGCCCAAAAAATAACCCCAAAAATGACCCAAAAATTGCATCAAAAGTGATTAAAAAAAGACCCAAAAATAGCCACAAAATGGCCCCAAAATTGGCCCGAAAAATGACCCAAAATTGGCCGTAAAAAAGCCTAGAGATTCCCCCTATAAATGACAGGGAAATAAGCCCAAAAATTACCCCAAAATTACCCAAAAAATTACCCAAAAGTTGCCCAGAATTCGCCCGAAAAATAACACAAAAATTGACCCAAATATGGGCCCAAAATGGCCTCGAAAACGACCCAGAAATGGCCCCGAAAATAGACCCAAAAATGACCCCAAAATAGCCCCAAAAATAGCCCCAAAAATGATCCAAAAATTTGCCGTAAAACAACCCAGAACTTCCCCTAATAAATCACTAAAAAATTGAACAAAAATAGTCCCAAAAATGGCCCAATAATGACCCAAAAATGGCCAAAATTTGCTCCAAAAATGACACAAAAATTGACCCAAATATGGGCCCCAAATAGCCCAGAAACTCAGAAAAGCCCCAAGAATGACCAAAAAATGGCCCCACAAATGACCCAAAAATGACCCAAAAAAAAAACCAAAAAATGACCCAAAATTGACGCAAAAATAGCCCCAAAATGACCTTAAAATGGCCCCAAATATGACCCAAAGTTGGCCGTAAAATAACCCCGAAATTCCTCCTATAATTGACCCAAAAATAGGCCCAAAATAGACCCGAAAAATAACCCAAAAATAGCCCCAAAATGGCTCAAAAAATGGCCCCAAAAATGACCCAAAATTGGCCGTAAAATAATTCAAATTTTCCCCTATAAATGACCCAAATATGGCCCCACAAATGACCCAAAAATGACCCAAAAATAGACCCAAAAATGACCCAAAATTGACGCAAAAATAGCCCCAAAATGACCTTAAAATGGCCCCAAATATGACCCAAAGTTGGCTGTAAAATAACCCCGAAATTCCTCCTATAATTGACCCAAAAATAGGCCCAAAATAGACCCGAAAAATAACCCAAAAATAGCCCCAAAATGGCTCAAAAAATGGCCCCAAAAATGACCCAAAATTGGCCGTAAAATAATTCAAATTTTCCCCTATAAATGACCCACGAAAAGGCCCAAAACAGCCCCAAAATTCTCCCAAAAATGACCCAAAAATAACCCAAAAATCGCTTAAAAATTACTAAAAAATGGCCTCGAAAATGACCCAAATATTCCCAAAAAATGACCCCAAAAATGACTCAAAAATGGCCCAAAAATGGCCCAAAATGACTCAAAAATTGACTGAAATAAGGGCCCAAAAATGACCCAAAAATACACCCAAAAATTGCCCAAAACAATGACTCCAGAAAGAACCCAAAAATAGCCCCAAAATGGCCCTAAAAGCGGTTCAAAAAATGACCCATAATCTGGCCTTAAATTAACCCAGAAATAACCCCTATTAATGACCCAAATATAGGCCCAAAACAGCCCCAAAAAATGACCCAAATTGACCTAAAAATGGCCCAAAAATCGCCCCAAAAATCACCCCAAAAACTGACACAAATATCAGCCTAAAATGGCCCGGAAAATGGCCCCAAAAATGACCTGAAATTGGCCATAAAATGAGCCAAAAATTCCCCCTATAAATGACCCAATAATAGGCCCAAAACAGTCTGGGAAAATGACCCAAAAATTGCCCAAGAATTGCCAAAAAGTTGCCCAAAAATGGCCCACAATTTGACGCAAAATGAGCCAAAAATTCCCCCTATAAATGACCCAAAAATAAGCCCAAAGCAGCCCCAAAAAACGACGCAAAAATGACACAAAAATTGCCCTAAAATGGCCCCAAAAATAACCAAAAAAATGACCCAAAAATGGCATCAAAAGTGATTAAAAAAGGACCCAAAAATAGCCACAAAATGGCCCCATATAATACTCAAAAATGGCACAAAAATAATCCAAAAATGGCCCCAAAAATGACCCAAAATTGGCCGTAAAATAATCCAAAATTTTCCCCTATAAATGACCCACAAAAATGACCCAAAAATACACCCAAAAATGACTCAAAAATGGCCCTAAAAAATGACCCAAAACAATACCCAAACATGACCCAAAAATGACCAGAAAATATCTCCAAAAATGACTCAAAAACTGACCCAAATATGAGCCCAAAATGTCCTGGAAAATGACCCAGAATTAGTCCCAAAAATAACCCCAAAACTGGCTTAAAATAAAACCCAAAAAATAGCCCCAAAATGACCCCAAAAATAACCTCCAAATTGACCAAAATTTGGCCGAAAAATGACCCAAAAATAGGCCCAACAAATGACCCAAAAATAGGCCTAAAATACCCGCAAAAAATGACCCCAAAAATGACCCAAAAATGGCCCAAAAATCTCCCAAAATGACTCAAAAATTGACTCAAATAAGGGCCCAAAAATGAGCCAAAAATTCCCCCAAAAATGGCCCAAAACAATGACTCCAAAAAGAACCCAAAAATAGCCCCAAAATGGCCCTAAAAGCGGTTTAAAAAATGACCCATAATCTGGTCTTAAATTTACCCAGAAATTACCCCTATAAATGACCCAAAAATGAGCCCAAAGAAGCCCCAAAAAATGACCCAAAAATGACGCAAAAATTGCCCAAAAATGGCCCCAAAAATAACCCCAAAAATGACCCAAAAATAACCCCAAAATTGACCAAAATTTGGCCGACAAATGAGCCAAAAATTCCCCCTATAAATGACCCAAAAATAGGTCTAAAATACCCGCAAAAAATGACTCAAAAATGACCCAGAAATGGCCCCAAAAATCACTCCAAATATAACCCCTAAAAAGCCCCAAATATGACCCCAAAAATAACCAAAAATGACCAAAAAAAATGTACCAAAAATGGCTTAAAAATGACCCAAAAATAGCCCCAAAGCGGCCTAAAAATACCCCCAAAAATGACTCAAAATTTGGCCGTAAAATGAGCCAAAAATTCCCCCTTTAAATGACCCAAAAATGGCCCGAAACAGCCCCAAAATTCACCCAAAATTTTCCGAAGAACTGGCAAAAAACGGCCCCAAAAATGGTCCAAAATTGGCCGTAAAATGATCCAAAAATTCCCACATTAAATGACCCAAAAAAAGCCCAAAACAGCCCCAAAAATTCGCCCAAAAATGGCCCAAAAATGGCCCAAAAATCTCGCTAAATGACTCAAAAATTGACTCAAATAAGGGCCCAAAAATGAGCCAAAAATTCCCCCAAACATGGCCCAAAACAATGACTCCAAAAAGAACCCAAAAATAGCCCCAAAATGGCCCTAAATGCGGTTCAAAAAATGACCCACAATCTGGCCTTAAATTAACCCAGAAATTACCCCTATAAATGACCCAAAAAAAGGCCCAAAACAGCCCTAAAAAATGACCCAAATATGACCCAAAAATGGCCCAAAAATCGCTCCAAAAATCACCCCAAAAACTGACACAAATATCAGCCTAAAATGGCCCGGAAAATGGCCCCAAAAATGACCTGAAATTGGCCATAAAATGAGCCAAAAATTCCCCCTATAAATGACCCAATAATAGGCCTAAAACAGTCTGGAAAAATGACCCAAAAATGACCCAAGAATGGCCCCAAAAAGTTGCCCAAGAAATGGCCCACATTTGGCCGTAAAATGAGCCAAAAATTCCCCCTATAAATGACCCAAAAATAGGCCCAAAGTAGCCCCAAAAAATGACCCAAACTGACCCAAAATGGCCCAACATATCGCCCCAAAAATGCCCCAAAAATTGACCAAATTATGGCCCTAAGCTATGACCCAAAATTGGCCGTAAAATAACCCAGAAATTCCCCCTATTAATGACACAAAAATGACCCCAAAAGGTCTCCGAAAATGGCCCCAAAAATGATTCTAAAGTGACCCAAAAATGGCCTCAAAAATAGCCCCAAAAATCACCCAAAAATTGCCTAAAAAGACGACCCAAAACTGACCCAAAAATGGCCCAAAAAGAGCCAGAAAAATGGACTCAAACATGACTCAAAAAATGATCCAAATATGGGCCCAAAATGGCCCCCAAAATGGCCCAAACTTGACAGAAAAATGGCCCAAAAACAATGACCTAAATATGGGCAAAAAATGACCCAAAAACGACCAAAATGACCCCAAAATGGCTCAAAAATGACCCAAAACTAGCCTCAAAATGGCGACAAAAATGGCCCCAAAATGACCCAGAATTGGCTGTAAAATAACCCAGAAATTCCTCCTATAAATGACACAAATATAGGCCCAAAATAGCCCCGAAAAATGACCCCAAAATGACACAAAAATGGCCAAAGATAGACCCAAAAACGACTCAAAAATTGACCCAAATATGGGCCCAAAAGGTCTCCGAAAATGGCCCCAAAAATGATTCTAAAAGTGACCCAAAAATGGCCTCAAAAATAGCCCCAAAAATCACCCAAAAATTGCCTTAAAAGACGACCCAAAACTGACCCAAAAATGGCCCAAACAATGCCCTGACCTTGACAGAAAAATGGCTCAATACAGTCAGCTAAATATAACCCATAAATAGCGCAAAAATTGACCCAAATATAGACCCAATAACGCCTCAAAATGATCCCAAAAATGACTCAAAAATGACTCAGAATTGGCCGGAAAATGATCCGAAAATTCCCCCTTAAATGACACAAAAAAAGGCCCAAAATAGCCCCAAAAAATGACCCAAGAATGACCCAAAAATGGCCCAAAAATGGCCCTAAAATGACTCAGAAATTGACCCAAATATGGGCCCAAAAATCACCCCGAAAATGACCCAGAAATGGCCCCAAATATAGACCCAGAAATGGCCCCAAATATAGACCCAAAAATGGCTCCAAAATGGCCCCAAAAATAGCCCCAAAATGGAGCCAGAAATGGCACGAAAAATGACCCAGAATTGGCCGGAAAAGCCAAAAATTCCCCCTATAAATGACCCAAAAATAGGCCCAAAGTAGCCCCAAAAAATGACCCAAACTGACCCAAAATGGCCCAACATATCGCCCCAAAAATGCCCCAAAAATTGACCAAAATATGGCCCTAAACAATGACCCAAAATTGGACGTAAAATAACCCAGAAATTCCCCCTATTAATGACACAAAAATGACCCCAAAAGGTATCTGAAAATGGACCCAAAAATGATTTGACCCAAAAATGGCCTCAAAAATTGACCCAAAAATCACCCAAAAATTGCCTTAAAAGACGACCCAAAAATTACCTAAAAATGGCCCAAAAAGAGCCAGAAAAATGGACTCAAACATGACTCAAAAAATGATCCAAATATGGGCCCAAAATGCCCCCAAAATGGCCCCAAACTTGACAGAAAAATGGCCCAAAACAATGACCTAAATATGGGCCACAAATGACCCCAAAATGACCCCAAAATGGCTCAAAAATGACCCAAAACTAGCCTCAAAATGGCGACAAAAATGGCCCCCAAAATGACCCAGAATTGGCTGTAAAATAACCCAGAAATCCCCCCTATAAATGACACAAATATAGGCCCAAAATAGCCCCGAAAAATGACCCAAAAATGACACAAAAATGGCCCAAAGATAGACCCAAAAACGACTCAAAAATTGACCCAAATATGGGCCCAAAAGGTCTCCGAAAATGGCCCCAAAAATGATTTTAAAAGTGACCCAAAAATGGCCTCAAAAATAGCCCCAAAAATCACACAAAAATTGCCTTAAAAGACGACCCAAAACTGACCCAAAAATGGCCCAAACAATGCCCTGACCTTGACTGAAAAATGGCTCAAAACAGTCAGCTAAATATAACCCATAAATAGCGCAAAAATGACCCAAATATAGACCCAATAACGCCTCAAAATGATCCCAAAAATGACTCAAAAATGACTCAGAATTGGCCTAAAATGATCCAAAAATTCCCCCTTAAATGACACAAAAAAAGGCCCAAAATAGCCCCAAAAAATGACCCAAGAATGACTCGAAAATAGCCCAAAAATGGCCCCAAAAATGACTCAGAAATTGACCCAAATATGGGCCCAAAAATCACCCCGAAAATGACCCAGAAATGGCCCCAAATATAGACCCAGAAATGGCCCCAAATATAGACCCAAAAATGGCTCCAAAATGGCCCCAAAAATAGCCCCAAAATGGAGCCAGAAATGGAACGAAAAATGACCCAGAATTGGCCGGAAAATGATCCAAAAATTCCCCCTATAAATGACCCAAAAATAGGCCCAAAGTGGCCCCAAAAAATGACCCAAACTGACCCAAAATGGCCCAACATATCGCCCCAAAAATGCCCCAAAAATTGACCAAAATATGGCCCTAAACAATGACCCAAAATTGGCCGTAAAATAACCCAGAAATTCCCCCTATTAATGACACAAAAATGACGCCAAAAGGTATCCGAAAATGGCCCCAAAAATGATTTGACCCAAAAATGGCCTCAAAAATTGACCCAAAAATCACCCAAAAATTGCCTTAAAAGACGACCCAAAAATTACCTAAAAATGGCCCAAAAAGAGCCAGAAAAATGGACTCAAACATGACTCAAAAAATTATCCAAATATGGGCCCAAAATGGCCCCCAAAATGGCCCCAAACTTGACAGAAAAATGGCCCAAAACAATGACCTAAATATGGGCCACAAATGACTCAAAAATGACTCAGAAATGGCTCAAAAATGACCCAAAACTAGCCTCAAAATGGCGACAAAAATGGCCCCAAAAATGACCCAGAATTGGCTGTAAAATAACCCAGAAATTCCCCCTATAAATGACACAAATATAGGCCCAAAATAGCCCCGAAAAATGACCCAAAAATTACACAAAAATGGCCCAAAGATAGACCCAAAAACGACTCAAAAATTGACCCAAATATGGGCCCAAAAGGTCTCCGAAAATGGCCTCAAAAATGATTCTAAAGTGACCCAAAAATGGCCTCAAAAATAGCCCCAAAAATCACCCAAAAATTGCCTTAAAAGACGACCCAAAACTGACCCAAAAATGGCCCAAACAATGCCCTGACCTTGACAGAAAAATGGCTCAAAACAGTCAGCTAAATATAACCAAAAAATAGCGCAAAAATGACCCAAATATAGATCCAATAACGCCTCAAAATGATCCCAAAAATGACTCAAAAATGACTCAGAATTGGCCGGAAAATGATCCGAAAATTCCCCCTTAAATGACACAAAAAAAGGCCCAAAATAGCCCCAAAAAATGACCCAAGAATGACCCAAAAATGGCCCAAAAATGGCCCTAAAATGACTCAGAAATTGACCCAAATATGGGCCCAAAAATCACCCCGAAAATGACCCAGAAATGGCCCCAAATATAGACCCAGAAATGGCCCCAAATATAGACCAAAAAATGGCTCCAAAATGGCCCCAAAAATAGCTCCAAAATGGAGCCAGAAATGGCACGAAAAATGACCCAGAATTGGCCGGAAAATGATCCAAAAATTCCCCCTATAAATGACCCAAAAATAGGCCCAAAGTAGCCCCAAAAAATGACCCAAACTGACCCAAAATGGCCCAACATATCGCCCCAAAAATGCCCCAAAAATTGACCAAAATATGGCCCTAAACAATGACCCAAAATTGGACGTAAAATAACCCAGAAATTCCCCCTATTAATGACACAAAAATGACCCCAAAAGGTATCCGAAAATGGACCCAAAAATGATTTGACCCAAAAATGGCCTCAAAAATTGACCCAAAAATCACCCAAAAATTGCCTTAAAAGACGACCCAAAAATTACCTAAAAATGGCCCAAAAAGAGCCAGAAAAATGGACTCAAACATGACTCAAAAAATGATCCAAATATGGGCCCAAAATGGCCCCCAAAATGGCCCCAAACTTGACAGAAAAATGGCCCAAAACAATGACCTAAATATGGGCCACAAATGACCCCAAAATGACCCCAAAATGGCTCAAAAATGACCCAAAACTAGCCTCAAAATGGCGACAAAAATGGCCCCAAAAATGACCCAGAATTGGCTGTAAAATAACCCAGAAATTCCTCCTATAAATGACACAAATATAGGCCCAAAATAGCCCCGAAAAATGACCCAAAAATGACACAAAAATGGCCCAAAGATAGACCCAAAAACGACTCAAAAATTGACCCAAATATGGGCCCAAAAGGTCTCCGAAAATGGCCCAAAAATGATTCTAAAGTGACCCAAAAATGGCCTCAAAAATAGCCCCAAAAATCACCCAAAAATTGCCTTAAAAGACGACCCAAAACTGACCCAAAAATGGCCCAAACAATGCCCTGACCTTGACAGAAAAATGGCTCAATACAGTCAGCTAAATATAACCCATAAATAGCGCAAAAATTGACCCAAATATAGATCCAATAACGCCTCAAAATGATCCCAAAAATGACTCAAAAATGACTCAGAATTGGCCGGAAAATGATCCGAAAATTCCCCCTTAAATGACCCAAAAATGGCCCAAAAATGGCCCCAAAAATGAATCAGAAATTGACCCAAATATGGGCCCAAAAATCACCCCGAAAATGACCCAGAAATGGCCCCAAATATAGACCCAGAAATGGCCCCAAATATAGACCCAAAAATGGCTCCAAAATGGCCCCAAAAATAGCTCCAAAATGGAGCCAGAAATGGCACGAAAAATGACCCAGAATTGGCCGGAAAATGATCCAAAAATTCCCCCTATAAATGACCCAAAAATAGGCCCAAAGTAGCCCCAAAAAATGACCCAAACTGACCCAAAATGGCCCAACATATAAAATCAATAGACTTTAACCTAACATCACTTAAATTTAGCAACACTTAAACTCAACTGAACTTATGGCACTTGTACTCTTATGATTGTAATAACTATTAAAACTATCAATCTTATCTTTATAAACTTCATTTATCATCTATTTTAAAACTTATATCAGTTAATCAATTTCTTAAAGGCAATGTTACTCTTATTATCTACTTCAGTCTTTTCCCCAGTTAAACTGGGTCTTCTTTGCACAAGCCCTCTAGCGACCCATGGCCCTGGTCATGGAGCCATTTTTCAACAATTCCTCCTTGTTCCTCTTTTGTGAGCAAAACATTGTGGGTCACTTTGGTTACTTGTCTCATTAAACAGCTATACACAACTCCAACAATTACTATAAACACAATAACAACAACACACAATCGAAGGCCTTCGAATAACAATTTTTGGATCCAACCTGTGATGCCCAATGAGGACAACCATTTAGCTATTCCTAAGTCATTGCTCACTTGCAATTGCTGGGTGAGCTGAGTCAAAGTTTTTAATTGTGCATGTATCGAATTAGAATGATCAGAGAGATTCATGCAACACATTCCCTCAAATTCTTCACACCCATGTTCTTGTGCCAACAACAAAAAGTCTATTGCGGCTCTATTTTGCAACGTGGCGTGTCTCACCGAATCCACATCAAGCAACAAATCTGAAATTGCTTTAGATGTAGCGTTTGTTTGTTTGGAGAGCCAACAACCTAGTTTGTTCAATTGGGCCAAGGCCCCAGCCGAGGCCACTCCTGGAGCAAGGAAGGAGGCTGCAATAATAGCAGCAGGCGACCAAAACTCGACATTAGATTTGCAATCAGAAGCAAAGCCGTGTACAAAGCGTTTCAAGCGCCTGAGATGGTGCTGTCGAAGCTTATTAAGAATCATCGAGGTGTTAGGGGTCAGCAATGTCAGCCTTCCAAGAGAACAGGGTCCCCCTTTTATTTTGGAGGGGATACCTGGCCAGGCTCGATCTCCACAAATGAAAAACATGCCACTAGGTAATTTCAAGGGTTGATTAGTAGAATGGGAAATGTTGTGGGAGGTATAATTGCACCATACACGAGTGTCTCCATACTCTGAAAGGCTAGAGTTCACACGGGCCCAAGCCCCGGGGATCCACACCAAGCCCCAGCCCTGGGCCATGGCGGCTACAGCCGGGGCAGGCCCCCACAACGCCCCCCGCTTCCCGCATTGTCATCCTAAACTGGCGAAAAAGTCCCTTCGCATTTTGGTAAAAGGTACCATGAGCTTCTCCGGCCTTGCTTTCATCTGAGGGGCCTGGATTGCTCACTTAGAGATGGCCATTTCCCAACATATCCCCCTTCTTTTCTTTGAGCAATCCAGGCCTGGTTTACACCTTTTTTTTCTTCTACTGTATTCATCAAATACTTAACTACACATGGCAATAATACACTTATGATTATAATAATTACTAAAACTATCAATTCCATTTTTACAAAGTTCACTAATCAGTCTTTAAAACTTAAGCTTGTTAACCAGGCTCTTAAAGGCATACTTTAAGTGTACTATTATCTGTATCTTTTTTGTGATTTAACACACACCTACTTGCAACCTTACAATTCCCCTTTCTGTTTTAATCAGTATGAGTTTGTTTATGGCATTACCAGCCATTTGTCAGAGGTAGCGCAGTAAGAAACACACATAACTAGACATAAGAATACTTCCAACACCTATGTGCTAAACATTCTAAGGTGATCTTGTGAATTAGTCTCAATTGCTTCGTCTCTGAAGGCTGTCAATTAGGTTAATACCTTACTGAAGTCTAGAATACTATGCTAACATCCAGGGTCTGCAACAGCTGCCTTGTTTCAGTGAAGACATGGAAAGCCCTTCCGGATAGGGTCTCCAAGTCCACCCCAAAAGGATCCAGCTGATATAAATTCCAATTATTAAGTCAAACCCGACTTAAATACGATTTGGATGCAGAAACACCTGGGTCCATTGGTAGATGTCCGACCAGGGAGAGTCAAGGCTTGGCCAGGGCCAGGGCTCTAACTGGAGGGATTTCCCTAACACAGATCTTATGAGAAAACTGTTAGAAACAACAACTAAGAAGGTTACTTAAATCTGAGCAAAAAATAAAGACAGTTACACAAACATAACACAGGTTGTGCAGACTGTATAGTAACAGACGTTGTCAACTACTTTTGACTAAAAAGACCATGGTACCATGAACATGATAATTAAAAGATTGCATATGCATGAGTTTATGTACGTAATCTTAACAGAACCTAATCCTTGCTATAACACACATAGCTATGCATAGTTGTAGTTAACTCTTATAAAATCTAGTTGTAATACTTAACTGTAACAGAACTTAACAACCCTAATAGCATTTAAACTTTAACAATATATTTATAAGTACTAATACATCAGGGATGATCGCTTGGGATATGTTTGAAAACAGTGTTGCAAGCTGCAAGCACACAGATCCATCCTTTCTTTGCTCCATCTTCTCCGAGATCACTGTACTTCTAAGTTCAGCTGTAGGGATAAAACTCAAACACTCATTGAAACAAAGTAAAACAGGAAAAACAGTAAGAACAGATTACAATTCCAGTTATTCATTTCTATCTAGCAAGATAATTACCATCATTAATTAACAAACAATACAAAGGTATACATTTCCTGACAAATTCTGCCACTCAGAGTTACCACTCTAAAACATGCAGGATTTTGCAGAATGAAAAAATCAAGACAGAAATATTTGAAATCTTATTCTAATACTATCACTATAAGAAACAAACTGTTCAGTTTTGCTCCAACAAGCAATCTTCTTGTCTTACTTTTACATTATAATTTTTTTTTTTTTTTTTTTTTTTGATAAAAGATACACCACTTAACTTTAACTTTCAAGAGTCCTTCAAGGAAAATCTGACTTAAACATTTCTTAATATATAGTCTGCAAGTTTGCACATGTTATTTATTCAAATGTTTCTTCTAGCTTATTAATCAGTTTACATTTTGCCTAAACTTCCTTATTCTGCTCGGCCTCGGCTGCGCTTTGGCACCGGCCTGTTAGGTGTACAATTCTGCTGCGTCCCCTCTGGATCAGTTCTGCCACGTTTTCAATCCTTTGTTTTTGCTGAATTGTTGCTGTGGGCTGGATGCTTGTAAACAGTCACTCCAGCACTCTCACTCTCTCCGTCCTCCCTTTCTCCCCCTTTTTCTTTTTGCACTAAGTGCAAGTCTTGTAGCAACCTAGATTTCCCAGATTTCTTCTTGTTAACACAAATTCCACCAGTAAAATCAGCAGCAAGTATACGAGACAATATGAACAGTCTTTGATACTTGCAGAAAAAAAACGACTTATTAAAAGTGCACCCAGGGGTTGACTCAGGAGCACCAGCGGTCGAGGGCGCAGGCGCAGGGAGTGCTGGGCCGGTACTGTTGGAGCACGGCGGGCGGCCGCGCTCTCCTTCCCGTTTTCCGGTGCCAGCAAGCGAGCTGCGCGCGGTCCCTGTGGCTAGGGAAAACTGTTGTTACTTAGTCGATGCTGGGAAAAGAGGTTCCTCGCTGCCCGCCCGGCGCACAGAAAAACCGTGGCTGTTGCCGCGCCGTGTCACCACCGCTGCCGGCTCCACAGCCTCCCACCCCCGGCGCACTGAGATGCCGCCGGAGCCGAGGGCAGGAGCCGAGGGCAGGGGTCGCCGGGCAGGAGCCGCCGCTTACTGCAGCGGCCGCGGGGAGAAATCCAAAACCGCTGCGAGGAGAAATCCGAAACTGCTGCGAGGGGGGGGGGGGCGGGCGGACACCTTTCCCTGGAACTCTGGAAGCAGTGTTCTAGGAGATGCATCTGCAGCTAAAGAAGAAAAAAGGAGAGGTCCTGAAAGTTCTCAACGACTTTGAGGAGCAGTAACTTCCTCGGATTCAGATAGAGATGAATAAACAGAAAAGCGAGAAGGATTCAGTCAGCCATGATGGTCAGGAGCTGGAGGCTCTGTTCTCTGATGTCCAGCCACTGTTCCCAGGCAGCAATTTGCTCCTTCTGGCCATCTCCCCCCAATTCTGGGGGATGTGGCATGGGGGGGGCGCCGTTGGAGGCTCGCGGGTCGAGCTCTCTAACCTTTTAAACATGTAGAAATTTTTCCAGTACATCACTTTCATCACTTTTCTGTCCCTTTTTCCCTGACGGATTGTAGAAGCGAGTCCGATTGCAAAGCTGTTTTCACAGTCTCGGGGGCGGCTGTCCGGTTATCACTGAACATGTCTCACAGCGCCCTTTTTAATTGTCTCTCAGCCGGGTATTTGAAAGGCCACTCTCGCTCTCAGGGTTAATCTACAGTCTCAAGTCCATTTTAGGAGATTCCGCATAGCGGAATTATCACAGTTCAATTCTCTCACAGAGATTATAAGTTAGAAGAGGTCCTGGACTGTCAGCTGTCCTTCATCTATCTCCATCCCTTCCGTCCTCTTCCCCAGACCTGAAGCACCGGGGCTCTCTGCCTAGGCGCGACCCTCCCGCCTCTGTGCTAAGGGCCTGCGTCTGGCAGGGGCTATCATTTCACCTCTTTTGTCTCCCATGGCGGTGACTATTTCTGCTATAAATGTCTGCATTCCCACCGGCACTCGGCTCATCTTTTTTAACATGACCTGAATGGAGGTGTCTGTGGGCAGCGTCTGCTGATTACAATTTCCTAAAACACACTGGCGTAACAGTGCCCCTTGCCTCCACTGCGGCACTCCAGCTGTGATAGCCGCGGATACCCTATCATCCTGCAGGGACTCAAAGAGCACTGGAAACGCCGCTTCTCCTCGGCTTAAAGTTCTAACGTCCTGAGCTAGTTTTTCATCGCCCTCTTCCAAAGCTTTCTGTTCTACCTTCGCCCAGCTAATTCTGCGTCTCCCTTCCTCCGCGCGAAACGGAGCAGCGCCCCGCCTCCACCTCCACCCAGCGAGGGGGGGGGGGCGCGAGCGGCAGCTGGCGCGCCGGCGGCTGCTCCTGCCGAGAAGGGACACTGCTTCCTCGCACCGGGCGAGAAGGCATAGAATCGCCCGGGGTGGGGGGCAAAGCCGGCTGATCTTCCTCCTGTGGTTCGGCCGGTGCACAGGGGAGGGGCGGACACCCCTCCTCCGGCTCCGGCGGCGCGGGCGCCGGGGCAGCCGAGTGCTCCGCGCAAACAGCGGCCGCCCCCGGGGCAACGCCGTGCTCGGGCGGGGAGCCGTGCACCTCCAGCACCATAGACCTCCCTACGGCCGGCAGGCTGGGCGTTTCGTTACCAATGCCGAGCATTCCCGGGATAGGGCGCTCACCTCCCGGAGTCCCCCCGCTCCCTTCCGTGAGTCCTTCTAGTTTTGCCATGGTTACGGCTGCAACTTTTTTCTCTGCCTGGTATCTTTGCAAACAGGTCGTTACCTCCCTCCAGGGCTTCCCGAGTGCCGCGCCTACCTTGTTGCTGTCTAGAATTCCCTCAAACAACTGATCACCATACGTCCGCCATTCTGGCAGGTCAAAAATCCTGTTAGGGTCCCTGAAACAACCCTTTGCCATCCCCAATGTAGCTAATCCTGCCACCTGCTTTAGGGTCTCTTCGCTGACTCTTCGCTTTTCTAAAAAGCATGTTAATAAGTCTACGGCTACCTGCGTATCCATATTCGTCCAGCTGGTTAACCACTCCAGGCTGATCGCAGTGGCCTCCGCGTCCCTCCGCGCTGGCCCCTCCGCGTCTTTCCGCGCCGCGTCAATGCGCCGATCGCGATCGCC
This sequence comes from Eopsaltria australis, assembly GCA_034509425.1. Classification (NCBI taxonomy): domain Eukaryota; kingdom Metazoa; phylum Chordata; class Aves; order Passeriformes; family Petroicidae; genus Eopsaltria; species Eopsaltria australis. The sequence goes on along the minus strand of JAVTVJ010011019.1, from coordinate 12,581 downwards.
ACGCAGCTTTTCCGAGTCTAGCCGTTCTCGGGCGGCGGACCTCTCTCCGAGGTCCAAGCGATCGGATCCCCCCTTCGTCGCGCAAAGGGTATAGATCTTCGCTCCCCAGTCGCTGCTACCGGTGATTTCCCGATCCCGCCGGTCCGGTCCCGCTCGTCTTCGTCCCGCACGTCGGGGTCACCATTTGTCGGCGAGAGGAGCAAGACGACGATCCAATGTGATTCATAAATCAAGCTCGTTTATTGTCAGACAGTGCACATACTTATACTACCTTACGTGCTCAAAATATTATTCACTTACAGAAGTTTCACACAGGATCTTTCTCTAATCGAATTAACACACAAACTGGTATCAGAAGGCAATAACATCAACAGTTTCTTCTGCCAAGCTAATCTCTAGACACCTGCACTTTGTTTACAGCTCTCATGTCTCCCTTTCCCACAGTTGTTTTGAGAACAGCCTTGAGCAGAGGCCTAACTCTTGTCTATGGAGCCTGGATTGCTCACTTATACCTTATGTCTGTGCAGCCAGAAATGGCCATTTCCCAACAGGTTTTGGCCCTGCAAGGGCAGCCAGAGTCCTTGTTGGTGGCAGCTTAAGTCTGCGATAAATCCACATCCGTGCGGAATTTGAACAGGCAGAAGTCGTCCCACACACATGAGGCCTACGATACAAATGACGGCACTTTTCCACGTGAAAGAAAACTTAGGCCCCCAGATTCATGATGCCGGTTTGGTGGAGGGTTTTAGCCCTACAATTGCAGCCGGGGTTCTAGTTGATGGCAGCTTGGGTCTGGGATGGATCTTGATCCGTGCGGCATTTCAGGTGCCGTCCGGGAGAACAGTGCCTTAGGGCTGGGACACAAAAAAAGTGCCCTTTTCTCTGAGAAAATGAACCCTGCCCCCCAGTTTCTTGATGTCAGTTTGGAGGAGCGTTTTGGCCCTGCAAGGGCAGCCAGGGCTCTTTCCGGTGGCAGCTTGGGTCTGCGAGGAATCTTTATCTGTGCGGAATTTCAGGAGGCGGCAGGAAGCACAGTGCCTCTATGGCATCGACACGAAAAGTGTCCCTTTTCTCTGGGAGAGGGAACTCTGCCCCCAGTTTCTTGATGTCAGTTTGGAGGAGGTTTTCGGCCATTCAAGGGCAGCCAGGGCCCTTCTCGGTAGCAGCTTGGGTCTGCGAGGAATCTTGATCCGTGCAGAATTTCAGCAGGCGGCAGTCGACTCCCAGACATGGGGCCTTCGATACAAACGATGGTGCTTTTCCACGTGAAAGAAAACTCAGTCCCCCAGATTCATGATGCAAGTTTTAAGGAGGAAGGAAACCCTACAATTGCAGCCAGAGTTCTAGTTGATGGCATCTTGGGTCTGGGAAGGATCTTGATTCGTACGGCATTTCAGGTGGCGTCCAGGAGCAGAGTGCCTTAGGGCCGGGACAAAAAAAGTGCCCCTTTTCTCTGAGAAAGAGAACTCTGCCCCCCAGTTTCTTGATGTCAGTTTGGAGGAGGGTTTGGCACTGCAAGGGCAGCCAGGGCTCTTTTCAGTGGCAGCTTGGGCCTGCGGGGAAGCCACCTCCATGCGGAATTTGAACAGGCAGCAGCCGACTCCATGATATGGGGCCTTCGATACAAATGATGGCGCTTTTCCACGTGAAAGAAAACTCAGTCCCCCAGATTCATTATGGTGGTTTGGTGGAGGGTTTTAGCCCTACAAATGCAGCCAGAGTTCTAGTTGATGGTAGCTTGGGTCTGCGAAGGGTCTTGATCAGTGCGGCATTTCAGGTGGCGTCCTGGAGAACAGTGCCTTAGGGCCAGGACACAAAATGTGTCCTTTTCTCTGAGAAAGAGAACTCTGCCCCCCAGTTTCTTGATGTCAGTTTGGAGGAGGGTTTTGGCCCTGCAAGGCAGCCAGGGCTCTTTCTGGTGGCAGCTTGGGTCTGCGAGGAATCCAGCGCCGCGCGGAATTTAAACAGGCGGCCGTCGACTCCCAGATATGGGGCCTTCGATACAAACGATGGCACTTTTCCACGTGAAAGAAAACTCAGTTTCCCAGATTCATGATGCCAGTTTTAAGGAGGCATGCAGCCCTACAATTGCAGCCAGAGTTCTAGTTGATGGCAGCTTAGTTCGGGGAAGGTTCTTGATCCGTGCACCATTACAGGTGGCGTCCGGGAGCAGAGTGCTTTAGGGCCGGGACACAAAAAGTGTCCCTTTTCTCTGAGAAAGAGAACTCTGCCCCCCAGTTTCTTGGCGTCAGTTTGGAGGAGGGTCTTGGCCCTGCAAGGGCAGCTAGGGCCCTTCTCGGTGGCAGCTTGGGTCTGCAAAGACTCCAGTGCCGTGCGGAATTTGAGCAGGCGGCAGTCGACTCCCAGACATGGTGCCTTCGATACAAACGATGGCGCTTTTCCACGTTAAAGAAAACTCATTCCGCCACATTCATGATGCCAGTTTTTAGGAGGCATTTAGCCCTGCAATTGCTGCCCGGGTTCTAGATGATGGCAGCTCGGATCCGGGATCTTGATCCATACGGCATTTCAGGTGGCGTCCGGGAGCACAGTGCCTTACGGCCGGGACACAAAAAGTGTCCTTTTCTCTGAGAAAGAGAACTCTGCCCCCCAGTTTCTTGATGTCAGTTTGGAGGAGGGTTTTGGCCCTGCAAGTGCGGCCAGAGTCCTTGTCGGTGGCAGCTTGGGTCTGCGAGGACTCCATATCCGTGCAGAATTTGAACAGGCAGCAGTCGACCCCCAGACATGGGGCCTACGATACAAATGATGGCACTTTTCCATGTGAAAGAAAACTGAGTCCCCCAGATTCATGATGTCGGTTTGGTGGAGGGTATTAGCCCTACAAATGCAGCAAGAGTTCTAGTTGATGGCAGCTTGGGTCTGGGAAGGATCTTGATCCATACGGAATTTCAGGTGGCATCAGGGAGCACAGTGCCTTAGGGCCGCGACACAAAAAGGGTCCTTTTCTCTGAGAAAGAGAACTCTGCCCCCCAGTTTCTTGATGTCAGTTTGGAGGAGGGTTTTTGCCCTGCGAGGGCAGCCAGGGTCCTTGTCGGTGGCAGCTTGGGTCTGCGAGGAAGCCACCTCCATGCGGAATTTGGACAGGCAGCAGCCGACTCCATGATATGGGGCCTTCGATACAAATGATGGCACTTTTCCACGTGAAAGAAAACTCAGTCCCCAGATTCATGATGCCGGTTTGGTGGAGGGTTTTAGCCCTACAAATGCAGCAAGAGTTCTAGTTGATGGCAGCTTGGGTCTGGGAAGGATCTTGATCCATACGGAATTTCAGGTGGCATCAGGGAGCACAGTGCCTTAGGGCCGCGACACAAAAAGTGTCCTTTTCTCTGAGAAAAAGAACTCTGCCCCCCAGTTTCTTGATGTCAGTTTGGAGGAGGATTTTGGCCCTGCAAGGGCAGCCAGCGCTCTTATCGGTGGCAGCTTGGGTCTGCGAAGAATCTTGATCCGTGCGGAATTTCAGGAGGCGGCAGGAAGCACAGTGCCTCTAGGGCATGGATCCGAAAAGTATCCCTTTTCTCTGAGAGAGAGAACTCTGCCCCCCACTTTCTTGATGTCAGTTTGGAGGAGGGTTTTGGCCCTGCAAAGGCAGCCGGAGCCCTTCTCGGTCGCAGCTTGGGTCTGCGAGGAATTCAGCTCTGTGTGGAATTTCAGCAGGCGGCAGTCGACTCCCTGACATGGGGCCTTCGATACAAACGATGGTGCTTTTCCACGTGAAAGAAAAGTCATTCCCCAGATTCATGATGCCAGTTTTATGGAGGCATTTAGCCCTACAATTGCAGCCAGAGTTCTAGTTGATGGCAGCTTGGGTCTGCGAAGAATCTTGATCCGTGCGGCATTTCAGGTGGCGTCCGGGAGAACAGTGCCTCTAGGGCCAGGGCACGAAATGTGTCCTTTTCTCTGAGAGAGAGAACTCTGCCCCCCAGTTTCTTGATGTCAGTTTGGAGGAGGGTTTTGGCCCTGCAAAGGCAGCCAGAGCCCTTCTCTGTCGCAGCTTGGGTCTGCGAGGAATTCAGCTCTGTGTGGAATTTCTGCAGGCGGCCGTCGACTCCCAGATATGGGGCCTTCGATACAAACGATGGCGCTTTTCCACGTGAAAGAAAAGTCATTCCCCAGATTCATGATGCCAGTTTTAAGGTGGCATTTAGCCCTACAATTGCAGCAAGAGTTCTATTTGATGGCAGCTTGGTTCTGGGAAGGTTCTTGATCCGAGCGGCATTTCAGGTGGCGTCCAGGAGCACAGTGCCTTCGGGCCGGGACAAAAAAAGTGTCCTTTTCCCTGAGAAAGAGAACTCTGCCCCCCAGTTTCTTGATGTCAGTTTGGCGGAGGGTTTTGGCCCTGCAAGGGCGGCCAGAGTCCTTGTCGGTGGCAGCTTGGGTCTGCGAGGAATCCATATCCGTGCAGAATTTGAACAGGCAGCAGTTGACCCCCAGTCATGGGGCCTACGATACAAATGATGGCACTTTTCCATGTGAAAGAAAACTGAGTCCCCCAGATTCATTATGGTTGTTTGGTGGTGGGTTTTAGCCCTACAAATGCAGCAAGAGTTCTAGTTGATGGCAGCTTGGGTCTGGGAAGGATCTTGATCCATACGGAATTTCAGGTGGCATCAGGGAGCACAGTGCCTTAGGGCCGGGACACAAAATGTATCCCTTTTCTCTGAGAAAGAGAACTCTGCCCCCCAATTTCTTGATGTCAGTTTGGAGGAGGGTTTTGGCCCTGCAAGGGCAGCCAGGGTCCTTGTCGGTGGCAGCTTGGGTCTGTGAGGAATCCACCTCCGTGTGGAATTTCAGCAGGCGGCAATCGACTCCCTGACATGGGGCCTTCGATACAAACGATGGTGCTTTCCCACGTGAAAGAAAACTCAGTCCCCCAGATTCATGATGCCAGTTTTAAGGAGGCATTTAGCCCTACAATTGCAGCCATAGTTCTAGTTGATGGCAGCTTGGGTCTGGGAAGGATCTTTATCTGTGCGGCATTACAGGTGGCGTCCGGGAGCACAGTGCCTTAGGGCCGGGACACAAAAAGTGTCCTTTTCTCTGAGAAAAAGAAGTCTGCCCCCCAGTTTCTTGATGTCAGTTTGGAGGAGGGTTTTGGCCCTGCAAAGGCAGCCAGGGCCCTTCTCGGTGGCAGCTTTGGTCTGCGAGGAATCCAGGGCCGTGCGGAATTTCTGCAGGCGGCCGTCGACTCCCAGACATGGGGCCTTCGATACAAACGATGGTGCTTTTCCACGTGAAAGAAAGCTCAGCCCCCAAGATTCATGATGCCAGTTTAAAGGAGGCATGCAGCCCTACAAATGCAGCAAGGGTTCTAGTTGATGGCAGCTTGGTTCTGGGAAGGTTCTTTATCTGTGCGGCATTACAGGTGGCGTCCGGGAGCACAGTGCCTTAGGGCCGAGACACAAAAAGGGTCCTTTTCTCTGAGAAAGAGAACTCTGCCCCCCAGTTTCTTGATGTCAGTTTGGAGGAGGGTTTTGGCCCTGCAAGGGCAGCCAGGGCTCTTTTTGGTGGCAGCTTGGGCCTGCGGGGAAGCCACCTCCATGCGGAATTTGAACAGGCAGCAGCCGACTCCATGATATGGGGCCTTCGATACAAATGATGGCACTTTTCCACGTGAAAGAAAACTCAGTCCCCAGATTCATGATGTCGGTTTGGTGGAGGGTTTTAGCCCTACAAATGCAGCCAGAGTCCTGGTTTAGGGCTGCTCGCGTCAGCGAGGAATCTTGATCCATACCGAAATTTCAGGTGGAATCAGGGAGCACAGTGCCTTAGGGCCGGGACACAAAAAGTGTCCCTTTTCTCTGAGAAAGAGAACTCTGCCCCCCAGTTTCTTGATGTCAGTTTGGAGGAGGATTTTGGCCCTGCAAGGGCAACCAGCGCTCTTATCGGTGGCAGCTTGGGTCTGCGAGGAATCTTGATATGTGCGGAATTTCAGGAGGCGGCAGGAAGCACAGTGCCTCTAGGGCATGGCCCCGAAAAGTGTCCCTTTTCTCTGAGAGAGAGAACTCTGCCCCCCACTTTCTTGATGTCAGTTTGGAGGAGGGTTTTGGCCCTGAAAAGGCAGCCAGAGCCCTTCTCGGTCGCAGCTTGGGTCTGCGAGGAATTCAGCTCTGTGTGGAATTTCAGCAGGCGGCAGTCGACTCCCTGACATGGGGCCTTCGATACAAACGATGGCGCTTTTCCACGTGAAAGAAAAGTCATTCCCCAGATTCATGATGCCAGTTTTAAGGTGGCATTTAGCCCTACAATTGCAGCCAGAGTTCTAGTTGATGGCAGCTTGGGTCTGCGAAGAATCTTGATCCGTGCGGCATTTCAGGTGGCGTCCAGGAGAACAGTGCCTTAGGGCCAGGACACGAAATGAGTCCTTTTCTCTGAGAAAGAGAACTCTGCCCCCCAGTTTCTTGATGTCAGTTTGGAGGAGGGTTTTGGCTCTGAAAGGGCAGCCAGGGCTCTTTCCGGTGGCAGCTTGGGTCTGCGAGGAATCCAGCGCAGTGCGGAATTTCAGCAGGCGGCACTCGACTCCCAGATATGGGGCCTTCGATACAAACGATGGTGCTTTTCCACGTGAAATAAAACTCAGTTTCCCAGATACATGATGCCAGTTTTAAGGAGGCATGCAGCTCTACAATTGCAGCAAGAGTTCTAGTTGATGGCAGCTTGGTTCTGGGAAGGTTCTTGATCCGAGCGGCATTTCAGGTGGCGTCCGGGAGCACAGTGCCTTCGGGCCGGGACACAAAAAGTGTCCTTTTCCCTGAGAAAGAGAACTCTGCCCCCCAGTTTCTTGATGTCAGTTTGGAGGAGGGTTTTGGCCCTGCAAGGGCGGCCAGAGTCCTTGTCGGTGGCAGCTTGGGTCTGCGAGGAATCCACCTCCGTGCGGAATTTGAACAGGCAGCAGTCGACTCCCAGACATGGGGCCTTCGATACAAACGATGGTGCTTTTCCACGTGAAAGAAAACTCAGACCCCAGATTCATGATGCCGGTTTGGTGGAGGAAGGAAACCCTACAATTGCAGCCATAGTTCTAGTTGATGGCAGCTTGGGTCTGGGAAGGATCTTGATCCGTGCGGCATTTCAGGTGGCATCGGGGAGCACAGTGCCTTCGGGCCGGGACATAAAAAAGTGTCCTTTTCCCTGAGAAAAAGAACTCTGCCCCCCAGTTTCTTGATGTCAGTTTGGAGGAGGGTTTTGGCCCTGCAAGGGCAGCCAGGGTCCTTGTCGGTGGCACCTTGGGTCTGCGAGGAATCCACCTCCGTGCGGAATTTGAACAGGCAGCAGTCGACCTCCAGACATGGGGCCTACGATACAAATGATGGCATTTTTCCACGTGGAAGAAAAGTCACCCCCCAGATTCATGATGCCAGTTTTAAGGAGGGTTTTAGCCCTACAAATGCAGCAAGAGTTCTAGTAATGGCAGCTTGCGTCAGCGAGGAATCTTGATCCATACGGAATTTCAGGTGGCATCAGGGAGCGCAGGCATTTAGCCCTACAAAGGAAGCCTGAGTCCTTTTTGGTGGCAGCTTTGGGTATCAAGGTTTATTGATCAGTGCGGAATATCAGGAGGCTGCATGGAGCACATTGCCTTAGGGCCGGGACACGAATAGTGTCCCTTTTCTCTGAGAAAGAAAACTCTGTCCCCCAGTTTCATGACGTCATTTTGGAGGAGGGCTTTTGGGCCTGCAAGGGCAAGCAGAATCTTTGCCGGTGGAAGCTTGGGCCTGTGAGGAATCTTGATCTGTGCGTAATTTCAGGAGGCTGTAGGGAGCATAGTGCCTTAGGGCTGGGGCATGAAAAGTGTCCCTTTTCTCTGAGGAAGAGAACTCTGCCTCCCAGTTTCTTGATATCACTTTGGAGGAGGGTTTTGGTCCTGCAAGTGCAGCCAGACTCCTTGTCAGTGGCACCTTGGGTCTGCGAGGAATCTTGGTCCCTGCAGAATTTCAGGCGGCAGCATACCACTCCTGCAAAAAGGGCCTCCGATAGAAATGATGGCCATTTTCCACGTGAAAGAAAAAGTCCCCCAGATTCATGATGTCAGCTAGGAGGAGGCATTTAGCCCTACAAAGGCAGCCTGAGTCCTTTTTAGTGGCAGCTTTGGGTATCAAGGAATATTGATCGGTGTGGAATTTCAGGAGGTGTCAGGGAGCACAATGCCTTAGGGCCGGGACATGAAAAGTGTCTATTTTCTCTGAGAAAGAGAACGCTGCCCCCCAGTTTCTTGATGTCAGGTTGGAGGAGTGTTTTGGCCCTGCATGCGCAGCAAGAGTCATTGTCGGTGACAGCTATCGGTCTGAAGGGAATCTTGATCCGTGCGGAATTTCGTGGGGCGGCAGGGAGCACAGTGCCTTAGGGCCGGGACACGCAAAGTGTCCCTTTCCTCTGAGAAAGAGAACTCTGCCCCACAGTTCTTGATCTCATTTTGTAAGATAGTTTTGGGCCTGCAAGTGCAGTCAGAGTCTGTGTCGTTGGCATCGTGCGTCAGCGAGGAATCTTATTTGTGCGGAATTTCAGGAGGCTGCAGGGAGCACAGTGCCTTAGGGCCGGGACATGTAAAGTGTCCTTTTTCTCTGATAAAGAGATCTCTGCCCCCCTGTTTCTTGATGTCAGTTTGTAGGAGGGTTTTGGCCCTGCATGGGCAGCCAGAGTCCTTGTCGATGGCAGCTTGGGTCTGCAAGGACTCTTGATCCGTGCGAAATTTCAGGAGGCGTCAGAGAGCACAGTGCCTTAGGGCCGGGACATGAAAAGTGTCCATTTTCTCTGAGAAAAAGAACTCTGCCCCCAGTTTCTTGATGTCAGTTTGGAGGAGGGTTTTGGCCCTGCAAGGGCAGCCAGAGTTGCTGCCAGTGGAAGCTTGGGTCTGCGAGGAATCTTGCATCGTGTGGAATTTCATGAGGCGGCAGTCCACTCCCCATTTATAGCCTTCGTTAAAATCAATGGCCCTTTTCCACGTGAAAGTAAACTCAGACTCCCAGGTTCATGATGTCACTTTGGAGGAGGCATTTAGCCTTACAAAAGCCACCAGAGTCCTTGTCGGTGGCAGCTATGGGCCTTTAGGGAATCTTGATCCGGTAACAATTTCAGGAGGCGTCAGGGAGCACTGTGCCTTAGACCCGGGGCATGAAAAGTGTCCCTTTTCTCTGATAAAGAGAGCTCTGCCCCCCAGTTTCTTGATGTCATTTTGTAGGAGGGCTTTGGCCCTGCAAGAGCTGGCAGAATCTCGTTCGGTGAAAGCTTGGGTCTGCTAGGAATCTTGATCCGTGCGTAATTTCAGGAGGCTGCAGGGTACACACTGCCTTAGGGCTGAGACACAAAAAGTGTCCCTTTTCTCTGAGAAAGAGAACTCTGCCCCCCAGTTTCTTGATGTCATTTTGTAGGAGGGTTCTGGACCTGCAAGTGCAGCAAGCGTCATTTTCGGTGGCAGTTATCACCCTGAAGGGAATCTTGATCAGTGCAGAATTTCAGGAGGCTGCAGGAAGCACAGTGCCTTAGGGCTGGGACACGAAAAGTGTCCCTTTTCTCTGAGGAAGTAAACTCTGCCTCCCAGTTTCTGGATATCAATTTGGAGGAGGGCTTTGGCCCTGCAAGTGCAGCCAGATTCCCTGTCGGCGGCAGCTTGGGTCTGCGAGGAATCCAGGTCCCTGCAGAATTTCAGGCGGCAGCATACCACTCCCATAAAAAGGGCCGTCAATAGAAACGATAGCCCTATTCCATGTAAAAGAAAAAGTCCCCCAGATTCATGATGCCAGCTTGGAAAAGGATTTTAGCCCGACAAAGGCAGCCAGAGTCCTTTTCGGTGGCAGCATGGAGCATCAAGGAATATTGATCGGTTCAGAATTTCAGGAGGCTGCAGGGAGCACAGTGCCATTGGGCCGGGACAGGAAAAGTGTCCCTTTTCTCTGAGGAAGAGATCTCTGCCCCCCAGTTTCTTGATGTCAGTTTGGAGGAGGGTTTTGGACCTGCAAGGGCAGCCAGAGTCCTCGTCGATGGCTGCTTGGATCTGCGAGAAATCTTATCTGTGAGGAATTTAAGGAGGCGTCAGGGAGCACAGTTCCTTAGGGCCGGGACATGAAAAGTGTCCCTTTTCTCTGAGAAAGAAAACTCTGCCCCCAGTCTCTTGATATAGGTTTGGAGGAGGGCTTTGGCCCTGCAAGTGCAGCCAGACTCCTTGTCAGTGGCAGCTTGGGTCTGCGAGGAATCCAGGTCCCTGCAGAATTTCAGGCGGCAGCATATCACGCCCACAAAAAGGGCTTTCGATAGAAACGATGGCCCTATTCCATGTAAAAGAAGAAGTCCCTCAGATTCATGATGTCACTTTGGAGGAGGCATTTAGCCCTACAAAGGAAGCCTGAGTCCTTTTTGGTGGCAGCTTTGGGTATCAAGGTATATTGATCGGTGCGGAATTTCAGGAGGCTGCAGGGAGCACATTGCCTTAGGGACAGGACAGAAAAGGTGTCCCTTTTCTCTGGGAAAGAAAACTCTGTCCCCCAGTTTCAAGATGTCATTTTGGAGGAGGGCTTTTGGGCCTGCAAGTGCAGGTTGAGACTTTGTTGGTGGAAGCTTGGGTCTGCGAGGAATCTTGATCCGTGCGTAATTTCTGGAGGCAGCAGGGAGCACCGTGTCTTAGGGCCGGGACACGAAATGCTCCCCTTTTCTCTGAGAAAGAGAACTCTGCCCCCCAGTACCTTGATGTCATTTTGTAGGAGGGCTTTGGCCCCGCAATAGCCGGCAGAATATCGTTCGGTGACAGCTTGGGTCTGCGAGGAATCTTGCTCCGTGCGGAATTTCAGGAGGCGTCAGGGAGCACAGTGCCTTAGGGCTGGGACACAAAAAGTGTCCCTTTTCTCAGAGAAAGAGAACTCTGCCCCCCAGTTTCTTGATGTCAGTTTTGAGGAGGGTTTTGGCCCTGCAAGGGCAGCCAGATTCCCTGCAGGTGGAAGCTTGGGCCTGTGAGGAATCTTGACTTGTGCGTAATTTCATGTCGATGCAGGGAGCACAGTGCATTAGGGTCGGGGCACGAAAAGTGTCCCTTTTTTCTGAGGAAGAAAACTCTGTCCCCCAGTTTCAAGATGTCATTATGGAGGAGGGCTTTTGGGCCTGCAAATGCAGGTTGAAACTTTGTTGGTGGAAGCTTGGGTCTGCGAGGAATCTTGATCCGTGCGTAATTTCTGGAGGCAGCAGGGAGCACCGTGTCTTAGGGTCGGGGCACGAAAAGTGTCCCTTTTTTCTGAGGAAGAAAACTCTGCCTCCCAGTTCCTTGATGTCATTTTGTAGGAGGGCTTTGGCCCTGCAAGAGCAGGCAGAATATCGTTCGGTGACAGCTTGGGTCTGCGAGGAATCTTGCTCCGTGCGGAATTTCAGGAGGCGTCAGGGAGCACAGTGCGTTAGGGACAGGACACAAAAAGCGTCCCTTTTCTCAGAGAAAGAGAACTCTGACCCCAGTTTCTTGATGTCAGTTTTGGGGAGGCTTTTGGGCCTGCAAGAGCAGCTAGAGCCGGTGCTGTTGGCAGCTTGTGTCTAGTAAGGAATATTATCCGTGCGGAATTTCAAGAGGCGTCAGGGAGCACAGTGCATTAGGGACAGGGCACAAAAAGTGTCCCTTTTCTCTGAGAAAGAGAACTCTGCCCCCCAGTTTCTTGATGTCAGTTTGGAGGAGGGTTTTCACCCTGCATTGGCAGGCAGAACCTTTGACGGTTGCAGCTTGGGTCTGCGAGGAATCTTGATCCATGCGAAATTTCAGGAGGCGTCAGGGAGCACAGTCCCTTAGGGTCGTAACATGCATAGTGTCCATTTTCTCTGAGAAAGAGAACTCTGCCCCCCAGTTTCTTGATGTCAGTTTTTAGGAGGGTTTTTGCCCTGCAAGGGCAGCTAGAGTCCTTGTTGGTGGCAGCTATCGGCCTGAAGGGAATCTTGATCCGTGCGTAATTTCAGGAGGCTGCAGGGAGCACAGTGCCTTTGGGCCGGGACACGAAAAGTGTCCCTTTTCTCTGAGAAAGAAAACTCTGTCCCCCAGTTTCATGACGTCATTTTGGAGGAGGGCTTTTGGGCCTGCAAGGGCAAGCAGAATCTTTGCCGGTGGAAGCTTGGGCCTGTGAGGAATCTTGACCTGTGCGTAATTTCAGGAGGCTGTAGGGAGCATAGTGCCTTAGGGCTGGGGCATGAAAAGTGTCCCTTTTCTCTGAGGAAGAGAACTCTGCCTCCCAGTTTCTTGATATCACTTTGGAGGAGGGTTTTGGTCCTGCAAGTGCAGCCAGACTCCTTGTCAGTGGCACCTTGGGTCTGCGAGGAATCTTGGTCCCTGCAGAATTTCAGGCGGCAGCATACCACTCCTGCAAAAAGGGCCTCCGATAGAAATGATGGCCATTTTCCACGTGAAAGAAAAAGTCCCCCAGATTCATGATGTCAGCTAGGAGGAGGAATTTAGCCCTACAAAGGCAGCCTGAGTCCTTTTTAGTGGCAGCTTTGGGTATCAAGGAATATTGATCGGTGTGGAATTTCAGGAGGTGTCAGGGAGCACAATGCCTTAGGGCCGGGACATGAAAAGTGTCTATTTTCTCTGAGAAAGAGAACGC
>JAVTVJ010011018.1:0-15607 GCA_034509425.1 Eopsaltria australis | reverse complement strand
CTCCCAGCCCAGCATCGCCCCTGGCTGCAGGACAACCCCGCTGCCGACGCCGTCCTGCCTGTGACGCATTGCGGGCATCTCCTTCCCCTTCCCTCTGGCACGGAGGCAAATCCCATCCTCTCCTTGTTGTTCCTCCACCAGACACTGAGCTGAGGATGGAGACAACGGAGGACAAATCCCCGCAGCAGAACCTCATGGAAGAGGACGTTTTGAGCAGCTCCATGGTGCAGGAATCCAACATAGAGGAAAAGCCCCGGAGATCCTGCAGGAGGAGGGGCTTCAAAGCCAGCCCAGGGTGCTCCAAGGAGGAAAGAGCCACCTTGTGCCAGGAAGGTGACTGGATATCGAGCCAGTGCTCAGAGCTGGTGGTCCATGAACAGCTTCACACTAGGGAGAAGCCGTACAAGTGCTTGCAGTGTCAGAAGAGCTTCAGCTGGAGATCCCACCTGATTCGTCACCAGAAGATCCACACTGGGGAACGGCCCTAGGAGTGTGGGGAATGTGGCAAGGGCTTCATCAGCATCTCCAGCCTTCTCATCCATCAGAACATCCACACTGGAGAACGGCCCTACGAGTGTTTGGAATGTGGCAAGAGCTTCAGCCAGAGCTCCCACCTGATCGTCCACCGACGCATCCACACAGGGGAGAGGCCTTATGAGTGTCCCGAGTGTGGGAAGAGGTTTCAGACCAGTTCCAATCTCCTCCTGCACCAGCGGATTCACACAGAGGAGAGGCCATTCCGCTGCCACGACTGCGGGAAGGGCTTCAAGCACAACTCCGTCCTCCTCACCCACCGACGCATCCACACAGGGGAGAGGCCTTACGAGTGTCCCGAGTGTGGGAAGAGGTTTCAGACCAGTTCCAACCTCCTCCTGCACCAGCGGATTCACACTGAGGAGAGGCCATTCCGCTGCCACGACTGTGGGAAGGGCTTCAAGCAAAACTGCGTCCTCCTCACCCATCGGCGCATCCACACCGGGGAGAGGCCCTACAAGTGTCCCCAGTGTGGAAAGAGCTTCTCCAGCAGCTCTACCTTGACCAGACACCAACAGAGCCACCCATAAGGGAAGCCCTGTGAGTGGCATGACTGCGGGAAAAGCTACATCTGCTGCTTCAGTTTCGATCCCCATCAGAGGTCCCACATTTGGCAGAGCCTTGGTGACCAACATTCCCTGTGCTCCACATTGGAAAGACGCCTGTCCCTTTCCCTGCCCCTGGAAGTGGTTTGAGGTGGAATCAAAGAACATGAGGATCTGGCCATGCTCCCATCATTATATTCAATCCCACCTCAGGTCATTTGCAGGGACAGGGAAAGGGACTCTCCCAAGGAGAAGGGTTTCCTTTTTGGATGGAAGAATATGCAGGGTCAGGAAGAGTCGGTCGGTGTTTCCCCAGTTTTGCCTGTAAATCATTTGTTTGTCTTGTCCCTTCTGTTATCAATATTGTTGCTGTTCCTCTTTGTTCTTTATCCCGTTGCAGTTCCCAGTAAATTGTTCTTATCCCAGCCCGGGATCTTTGCCTTTTGTGCTTTCCATGGGAAAGGGAGGGGAGCAAGAAGCGGGGCAGTTTTAGCGAGAGCAGAAAATTGGGGAATCCCATTCCTGAACCCCAGCCCTTGGAATCCGAGCATCACAGCTGATTCCAACCCTGGCTGCCATGGCAGCAGCCTTGGGAGCAGGTCTGTGGCTGGGGCTGTGGGAACCTCTTCACTCTGGTGCCCAGGGACAGGACTGGAGGGAACGGCTGGAGCTGAGTTGGGGCAGGTTTAGGTTGGCTCTCAGGAAAAGGTTTTTCCCCAGAGGCTGCTCAGGCACTGCCCAGGTTCCCCAGGGAAGGGATCACAGCTCTAAGACTTTCTGAGCTCCAGCAGCGTTTGGAAATGGCTCCCAGGCCCAGGCTGGGAGTGTTGTGGTGTCCTGTGCAGGGCCAGGGTTTAGACTGGAGAGTCCTGATGGGTCCCTCCCAGCTAAGTTAATTCTGGGGTTCTGTGATCCCATGGTCCTCAGGATGGGACCGCAAATGGTTGCCATGGCAACAGACCCTGGCTCCAGGCCTGAGCAGCTGTCCATGGCAACCACTCCTGGCATCAGGTCCCCATGGAGCTGCCAAGGGAGTGACCATGGCAAAGGGGCCTGGTGATGGTTGCCATGGAAACTGACCATAGCAATGAAGCCTGGTGAAGATTTCCCGCTGAGGAGCTGATTTGCCATAGGTCTTCTGAGGGGTTCCATGGGGACATTCCAGGAGCCTCCAGGCTGTTCAAGAGCCAAAATGTCACAGGCAGAGACAGGAGCTCCATGGAGATTTCCCAGGGCTTTCTGGGGATGATAAAGAGCTATGAGGACAGAGGTAGTCTCAGCCAGTCCATGGTGACATCCCTTGGGACTTTGAGCTGCTCAGGCACTGATCTGTCCCAGGCACTTACTAGGGCTCCACGGTGACATTCCAGGAGTCCCCAGGCTGCCAAAGAGCCAGGATGTCACTGACACTCACAGGGGTTCCTGTCATGGGCACAGTGGGAGCTTCAGGCAAAGTTGATTAGAGAAGCTCCCATTGGGTCTCCAGGTGCAGAAAGGACCCCCAACACTCCCCAGAGATCCCAAATCCCCAGGCTTTCCAACTCCTGTGAGAGGAGCCTGGGAGTGGCTGGATCCAAACCCAGTCTTTGTCAAAGGTTCATATGTAAAAGACTGGACAGGTGGAACTGATCCTTAATGCAATTTGTCCCACAGGATTAACGATGGAAGATAGATTTATATAAACACAGGTATGATTGATTCTGATCATGATTAGACAAAATGATCTTAACCAGAGTTATTTACTCCACAGTATAGCAACAATAACAACTACTATTTGAATATAGTGCTCTAGGAAGAAATTCTGAAGCAAACAGGGCCTTGCTGGAGTTGTTTGAGCCCATTGCAGGCAGAGCCTCCTGCTCCAGCAGGAATGGCCTTTCTTGTGCCAGGACCAGGGCAGATCCCACTGCAGGAAAAGCTCCAGGCCAGCCCCAACACAGTGAAGGCGTCAGACACAAGTGCAGAGTGCCGTGGTGGGAGCTGTGCCGGGGAGAGCCTGAGACACCAAAGGCACCTTGGCAGCAGCAGCTGCTGCCAGGGCATGGCCAGAAGCCTCCCTTGGCAAGCCGGCCTGGTGGCCAGCACTGCAGAGCTGTTGCTTCAGGGGGTGATTTCTGGCTGGGCTCTGCCCCACCCCACTGAGTGACCTCAGCACTGACCCTTTCACAGCCATTGTGCCTGAGCCCTGCAAAGCCCAAAGGTCACCTGTGCCAGCCATCCTCTGTCAGCCCCTGGGGCAGGGGGAGGGCAAGGCCAGAGAAGGGGCTGCCTTTGGCTGCTCAATGTGGGGCCCAGCAGAGACCAGGAGTCAAGGGAGTGCATGGAGTCCACTGAGCAGCCCCTTCTCCCCACACTGTCCTAGAATGGTTTGGATTGGAAGAGCTCTGCAGTGCTCATCTCATCCAAACCCCTGCCAGAAGCAGGGACATCTTTCACCAGACCAGGCTGTTCAGAGTCCTCTCCCACCTGGACTTGAATGGTTCCAGCTTCCATGGGAACCTGTCCTGGTGTGTCACCACCCTCATCATCAACAATTTCTTCCCTATCTCTTCCTATCTGAATGTCCCTTCTTTTAGTTAAAACCACCACCCTTTTTCCTATTGTGGCAGGCCCTACTAAAACCTTTGTCCTGGTATTCCCAATGAGCCGGGTTTCCATGGCAACTGCCATGCCAGGTGACCCAGGTGTCCTGTCCCAGTGACGGCTGCCATGGAAACAGTGCCCAGCACTGCCCCTTTCTGTCTGCCTGAGCTGGCCTTTGGCCCGGGCACTGGCCTTTTCTGCTGCTTCCTTGGGGGCTGCCCAGCCAGCGCGGCACAGGGCAGGTGGCCATGGCACCAGCCCCCAGCAAGGGATCCCCTGTGGCTCTGGGCAGTGACAGCAGCCCTGAGCAAGGGGCTGGAGCAGTGGGGTCAGTGCAGTGTCCATGGCCAGAGCCCCTTGCAATGGGCCAGGGCAGGTTGGGATGAGGATCCCCCCTCACAGCCAGCCCAGGGCAGGTTGGGATGAGGATCCCCCCTCACAGCCAGCCCAGGGCAGGTTGGGATGAGGATCCCCCCTCACAGCCAGCCCAGGGCAGGTTGGGATGAGGATCCCCCCTCACACCCAGCCCAGGGCAGGTTGGGATGAGGATCCCCCTCACAGCCAGCCCAAGGCAGGTTGGGATGAGGATCCCCCCTCACAGCCAGCCCAGGGCAGGTTGGGATGAGGATCCCCCCTCACACCCAGCCCAGGGCAGGTTGGGATGAGGATCCTCCCTCACACCCAGCCCAGGGCAGGTTGGGATGAGGATCCACCCTCACACCCAGCCCAGGGCAGGTTGGGATGAGGATCCCCCCTCACACCCAGCCCAGGGCAGGTTGGGATGAGGATCCCCCCTCACACCCAGCCCAGGGCAGGTTGGGATGAGGATCCCCCCTCACAGCCAGCCCAGAGCAGGTTGGGATGAGGATCCCCCCTCACACCCAGCCCAGGCCAGGGCTGCACTGCCCTTCCCCACAGCCTGTCTGCACACAGGCACTTCCAGGGCTCTCTGCATTTCCCTTCCCCTCACTCTTGGCTCACTCACACACCTCCCAACAACCCACTGCGTGCTTTGAGCTGCAAGGAGTTCAAAGGCTGTCTGCCCCTCAGGAGCTGGGCTAATTCTGCCATCAGCAACTCTGGATTTGTGTTCACTGTAGAACTTGCTGTGTGTCTCAAACATTCCTTGCATGGTTCTGTCTTGGGGAAGGGGAACCTCCTTGGAGGCACCTAGGGCTTGGCACACACTTGAGGAGGGTGTCTGTTTTCAGTGGGGAAACTCAGGAGTTCTAGAGTGCTTAAAAAAATAAAAGAAAAGCCCTCTTTGCCTGAGTGCAGGCTGCTCCCTGCTCCACACCAGCCGGGGCACAGCTCTGCAGGACACTTCCCAAAAGAAGAGAAGCCAGGGATTGCTGTCAAGGTCAGCAGCTTTCCTCAGACTGTTTTCAATTTCCTACTTGGAGCAAGGTCGGAAGGTTGGGGGATGACAAAAATTTTTCCTTTTTATACATTTTTCATACATTCCTAGCTCTGTAAATTACTAAGATATAGTTCTATAACTATAATCCTTCATTAACTCTAGTACATTTCCAACCCTTTCTCTTCAATTTTAGAACAATGAAATGACCATCTCAACACTTCCCTGAAATATTGTATAGTCTTACTGTCAGAAAGAGGACCTACAAGAAGAACATTTTGTTTTGCAAGCAGAATCTGAGCAGTCATAACATAAAGTGGGGTAAAGAAGCCCTTGGACCAAGTCCAATAGTTTGAGCCAGGAGTGGGTTCCTGGGGCAACTGAATCTGCTATTGGATTTTCCTGTTAGATATCCTAATTAATCAACCTTATTCAATGGTTGAAATCAGGGGCTGGGTGTTCCCCATCACCATCAGGACACCTGGAAGCTCCCAATAAAGGTTTGTGTTTTACTTTACTCTTCTATCACTGTTGCAAGAGGTTTTTTTCTCTTTTGATTAGAGGCAAGAGCGAAATGAGAGAAGCAGAACAGGAGTTGCAATCAGATCCTCACAGAACATTGTGAGTTGAAAGGGACACACCAGGATCACCAAAGTCATGTTGGAACATTTGCTCCAACTCCAGATCTGCACCTTTGGGTGCTCAGTCTCTCTGCTGGGAGCCTCCTAAAGCTCCTTCAGCCCCTCCTCAGCCCATGCACAGCAGCAGCAGCACCTCTGCAGGCCCAGCAGGGCTCTCCTGAGCTGCCTTTGCCCACCTGCACACAGAGCCTGCCCCAGCCAGGGCCCTGCACACAGGCAGGTTTCTGGAGGGCCGGGCCGAGGGCACACAGGGTGGGATGGGCTCTGTGAGCGCTGGCAGGGACAAGGCAGCTGTCAGGAGGAAATGTCCAGGCCCAGGGAGATGCTGAGGGAAGGAGAGGGAGCTGAAGAGAGCAGTGCTGGGGGCACGAGGGCACTGTTGGTGTGTGGGAGGTGCCGTGCACAGCTGGGCACAGGAACCGTGTCCTGAGTGCCCGGCTGTCCCTGCCCTGCCCTCTCAGGCAGGCACAGCACCACAACATCTTCTCTTCTTTCTGCACTCCCCTGATACTGTCACTGTGATCTGGGGCTCCAAGGGAGGCTCTGGCATTTGCAGCAGCTGAGTCAGGCAGTGGCCTTGGGATTCCTGCCAGGCAGGGCTGTCCATGGCAATGGGGTGTCCAAGCTTCCCTGGCACCTGGGGGGCTGTGGGCAAAGCAGTCCATGGCAAAGGGGAATGAGCTGAGCCTCCCTCCCTGAGATCCCATCATGGGCACCCCCAGGGATCTCCTTGCTGTGTCCTCCCAAGCTCTGAGCTGCCCTCCTGGCTGCAAATCTGTGCCACAGCCTCTCACAGTTCCCTGAATGTCCCACGGGGAAGGGCAGAGATGCCTCAGCTGAGGAAATGCTGTTGGGTTTGCCAAGGGAGCCGTGAGTGTCCTTGGCAGAAGGGGGTGCTGAGACCTTGCTCAGACACCTTCAGAGAGGGGGAGACCTTCAGGGCTCCCTCTGCTCTGGGCAGGCTCTGCTTTATCCCAGGGTGACCTGGGAGTGTGATTGTGCTCTGATTGCAGCCAAAGGTGCAAACCCAGGGCACTTGGCAACAAGCCCATGCAGCCCCTCACCTTCCCTCAGCCACAGGGAATCCTTTGCCTCTCCCCTCTCTCAGCGGCAAACTCGGAGTGCAGCAGAAATGCTGGGGATTTCTGACCTCACAGAACCAGGAATGATGTGTGGGTAGGGAAAATATTCCCTCCATCTCCTCCCTGCTCTCCATGTCCTTTAGACCTGGGAGTGCAGCTGCTCAAATGCCTTTCGGCATTAGGAGCCATTCCACTGACAAATCCTGAAGATGCAGCCTTGTCCCTCTGCCACACGGCCACAAACCCAGGACAGTGGGGCAGGGATGGCTCCTGGAGAGCCCCCACGCACAGGCCTGGCTGCTCCTGGCACACTCAGACAGCACAGCTGGAGCTCAGGCAGGGCCCTGGCTGAAGGGTTTCCCAGAGCAGGAACAAGGGTGGGTGAGTCCCAGCGGGACAGTCTGCAGGGAATGGCCCAGCTTTGGCTCAGAGCAGCCTCTCCTGACTTGTCCCTGTCCTTTCTCCATCAACAGGTGCCCATGGCCAGAGGCAGCAAATGTCCAACAGCAGCTCCATCAGCCACTTCCTCCTGCTGCCATTGGCAGGCACGCGGCAGCTGCAGCTCCTGCACTTCTGCCTCTTCCTGGGCATCTCCCTGGCTGCCCTCCTGGGCAACGGCCTCAGCAGCAGCGCCGGAGCCTGCGGCCACCACCTGCACACCCCAATCTTCTTCTTCCTGCTCAGCCTGGCCCTCAGCCACCTGGGCTCCATCTGCACCACTGTCCCCAAAGCCATGCACAATTCCCTCTGGGCCACCAGGCACATCTCCTACTCAGCATGTGCTGCACAGCTCTTGTTCTTTCTGTTCTTCATTGGAGCAGAGTATTCTCTCCTGACCATCGTGTGCTACCACTGCTCCGTGTCCATCTGCAAAGCCCTGCTCTACGGGACCCTCGTGGGCAGCAGAGCTTGTGCCCACATGGCAGCAGCTGCCTGGGCCAGTGCCTTTCTCACTGCTCTGCTGCACACGGCCAGTACATTTTCCCTGCCCTTGTGCCCGGGCAATGCCCTGGGCCAGTTCTTTTCTGAATTACCCCAGATCCTCAAGCTCTCCTGCTCTCACTCCAACCTCAGGGATCTTGGGCTTCTCACTGTTCCTGCCTGTTTAGGTTTTTGTTGTTTTGTGTTCATTGTTTTCCCCTACGTGCAAATCTTCATGGCTGTGCTGAGGATCCCCTCTGAGCAGGGATGGCACAAAGCCTTTTCCACGTCTCCCTCACCTGGCTGTGGTCTCCCTGTTTCTCAGCACTGTCACATTTGCCTCCCTGAAGCCTCCCTCCATCTCCTCCCCATCCCTGGATCTGGCACTGTCAGTTCTGTACTCGGTGGTGTCTCCAGCCCTGTACACCCTCATCTACAGCCTCAGGAACCAGGAGCTCAAGGCTGCAGAGTGGACATTGATGACTGCATGGTTTCGGAAACATTAAACTGCTGGCCCGTTTCTGCAAATCACTTGTAATAAAAGTAATCTTTGATAGTTCTTGTTGATTTGGTTGTGAGAGTTTTTTCTTTATTTTAGTTTTTTCATGTTGTCAACAAAGAAAAGCCATGTTTGTGCCATTTCTCCTTTTGTTTCTCTCCATCTTCACAGGGGCCACAGACTGTGTCAATGAGGAGCCATGCTCTCAGTGGCTTTCAAGGAATTAAAGGATCTCCCTGGGAAGTTTTCACCAGAGATGCCTGTCCTGGGTTAGGCCAGAGGGGTCAAAATCTAGGAAGTGATCTGGGCTGCAGGAATGCAGG
This sequence comes from Eopsaltria australis, assembly GCA_034509425.1. NCBI lineage: Eukaryota > Metazoa > Chordata > Aves > Passeriformes > Petroicidae > Eopsaltria > Eopsaltria australis. Next base: position 7,122 of record JAVTVJ010011018.1, on the reverse strand, counting down.
AAGAAATACAACTTCCTTCCTGCGAGAGAGAGAGCCAATAATCAGGTAGTTTTAAGAATTGATAGGTAGGTAAACCAATTAAAAAGTTGGTCCGCCTTCAAGAAAAAAACCATATATAAGCAGAGACTCTCTGACGCTCTTCCTCTTTGGACCTGCTGCTGCTGTGTAGAGAGGAGCAGCTCCTGCTTCTCTCACTGGTAAGGCCCCCCCCTACCTCCTTCCGAAGGAGGGATGGGGGGGGGAAGGGAGGTTTTACGCAGCCGTGCCGCTGCAGCCGGGCAGGCATGGGGGAGGAACGGCTGGAATCTTCAGCAGATACAGCTCAGCCGGTGTGCCAGCTACACGAGAGGGAGAGCCAGGCCCCTGCTCCGGGCCAGGCAAGGACCAGGCCGGACTCTATCCAGCTCGGGCCAGGCCCTGCCTTGTCACCCCGGGCCCAGATGGCCCCAGCAGGCCGAGCCAAGCAGAGAGACTCTGAGAGCTTCTGGCATTCAGCTCGGACCTGTTCAAACAGCCCGGCAAAGAGCACGTGATCCTGACACTGCCGGAGAGAGAGAGAGATTAACTCTATCCATGCCTGGACTAAACTCACAGACACCCATCCTTCCTCGCAGAGAGAGGAACGAGTGAGGACATCTACATAGTGCAGCGCAGAGACTTTACAGTCAGTGAAGAAAGCAGAACTGATACTCACAAGGAGGTGCATGGGAAGTTGCTTCAAGAGTGAAGCTGGAAACTCTTTTGGAGAACCATGGTTGGGGACTGAGCTAATAAATTCTCTGTAATATATGAAGATATAGTCCAAAGGGGGATGTGAGGTTCTTATTGCAGCCAATGAACTGAAATACCTAAGTACAGACAAGTAAGTGTTTAAAAAGTACAGCCTGATGAGAAACTAGAACCAAGAGAGAGGAGAGGCTGTGATCCAGAGCCCTGGTCCTGGGGAGAATGCTAGAGAACCTGAGTTGTCAAGAGAACCTGTGTTGCTGAGCACAGAAGAAGGGATTTTCTTTGTTGCTGCAATTGAACTGGGCATCCTTAAAACAGGTACCCTGTGGACTGTTCATAACCCACCATAGTGGCTGTGGGAAGGCTACTGGTGTGGGAGAGATCCACAATTAAGCTGGACTTTGCTCCGGGCGGCGGTTAATGGTGAGGCAGAAGACCCATAAAAACTGTATTTTTCTTACAGAAGATCCATGGTGTAAGCAAAAGAAACTTCTCTCCCTAAATGAACTGGAACAAAAGCTGTTTCTGAGGTGGTAAACTGACTAGAGGTCAAAGTGTTGTCTTTTGTATGTTGTCAGGAAGAATGAAATGGAGAGGTGGGGAAGGAGGGGTGGTCTGGGGAGTTTGTTCTGGTTTTTTTTCTTGAGTTTTTTTTTTTTCTTTTTTCCCTTTGTCTTAGATATATTAATAAAACTTCTTTGTACTTTATAAAGTTTGAGCCTGCTTTGCCTACTCCTAATCCTTATCTCACAACAAGCAATCAAGTAAATTTAGGTAAGTGTGCTGGCATTTAGCCACAAACCTGAATAAGCGAATTAAAACCACGACAATGCCCCTCTTTTTTTCCCTTCTCTGGAGCTGCAGCAGCCATGTCTGTGTGCAGAGGTGGGGGCAGACCAGGGCTGGCACAGCAGCTCTGCTCCTGCTGGCCACACTATCCTGATCCAGGCCAGGTGCCATTGGCCTTCTTGGCCGCCAGGGCACACTGCTGGCTCATGTCCAGCCTGCTGTCCATCAGTGCCCCCAGGTCCCTTTCTGCCTGGCACTGTCCAGCCCCTCTGTCCCCAGCCTGTAGCGCTGCAGGGGTTGTTGTGGCCAAAGTGCAGGACCTGGCACTTGGATTTGTTAAACCTCACATTGTTGGATTCAGTCCCCGCATCAACCTGTCCAGGTCCCTCTGCAGAGCCCTCCTACCCTCCAGCAGATCCACACTCCAACCCCCACCCCAGTTTGGTGTCTACTGCAAAGATGTCCTTGGTTCCATGGGGTCCCTCAGTGTCACAATGGCCCCTTGGTTCCATGAGACCCCACAGTGTAACAGTGATCTCCATGGTTCTACAAGGCCCCGCAGAGTAACAATGGACTCCTTGGTTCCCTGGGGCTTCACAGTGTCACAATGCTCTCCTTGGTTCCACGGTTTCACTGTGGCCCCTTGGTTCCATGGAGCCCCAAAATGTGACAATGGGCCTTTGGTTCCATGGGGCTTCACAGTGTCACAATGGCCCCATGGTTCCATCAGGTCCCGCACTGTCACAATGGTCTCTGAGGTTCCACAAGCCCCCACAGTGTCACAATGGACTCCTTGTTTCCACAAGGCCACTCAGTGTCACAACGGTCTCCTAGATTCCTTGAGGTCCCACAGTGTCACAGTGTCCCCTTGGTCACATGAGGCCACTGTGTGGCAGAGTGCCACAATGCTCTCCTTGGTTGCACCGTGTCACAATGGAGGCCTGGCTGCACAAGATCCTGCGGTGTCACAGTGCACCTTTGGTTCCACGAGGCCCCTGGTATCCAAAAGGCCCCTTGGTTCTCTGGGGCACCACAGTGTCACAATGTCCCCTTGATTCCATGGGGCACCACAGTGTCACAATTGTTCCCTTAGGTCCATCAGTCCCTGCAGTGTCACAATGTCCTCTTGGTTACACAAGGCCTCGCAGTGTCACAATGGCCTCTGCGGTTCCACGAGGACCCAGAGTGTCACACTGGACTCCCTGGTTCCATTTGGCCCCACAGTGTCACAATGGACCCCTGGCTCTGTGGGGCCGTGCAGTGTCACCATGGTCCTCTTAGTTCCCCGAGGCCCCGCAGTGTCACAATGGCCCCTCGTTTGCCCACAGTGTCCCAACCAGCACAGAATGACAGAATCCAATAGGTTGGAAAAGACCTTTGAGACCATCAAGTCCAACCAATGCCCTAATGCCACCTTGTCACCCAGACCATGCCACTAAGTGCCACTGGAGAGGGACAATGACTCCATCACCTCCCTGGGCAGCCCATTCCCATTCCCAAGCACCCTTTCTGTGAAGAACTTCATCATGTCCAGCCTAAACCTGCGTGGTGCAGCTTAAGGCTGTGTCTTCTTGTCCTGTCACTGGCTGCCCAGGAGAAGAGCGCGCCCCCCACGTGGCTGCACCCTCCTGTCAGGGAGCTGTAGAGAGTGATGAGGTCTCTCCTGAGCCTCCTCTTCTCCAGAATAAACAACCCCAGCTCCCTCAGCTGGTCCTCACAGGACTTGTGCTCCAGACCCTTCACCACTCTTGTTGCCCTTCTCTGGACATGCCCCAGAGAAGGGACACACCCCAGCACCTTCTCTGGGCACAGCCCAGCATCTCAACATCCTTCTTACACTGAGGGGCCCACAACTGGACACAGCACTCGAGGTGTGGCCTCACCAGTGCTGAGCACAGGGCAAGAATCACTGCCCTGCTCCTGCTGGCCACACCATTCCTGATCCAGGCCAGGTGCCATTGGCCTTCTTGGCCACATGGGCACACTGCTGGCTCATGTCCAGCCTGCTGGCCATCAGTGTCCCCAGGTCCCTTTCTGCCTGGCCGCTGGCCAGCCACTCTGTCCCTAGCCTGTAGCACTGTGTTGTGGTTTGAGGTTAGGGAAAGCAGGCAGAAACACCAATTCATATTGTGGTTTCAGTTTGCTTATTGGAGTTTCTGGCTAAATGCCAGCACACTTACCAAAATTTACCTGATTTTTGCTGTGACATAAGGATTGGGAATAGGCAAAGTAGGCTCAAACTTTAAAAATATAAGGAAAGTTTATTAATAAACCTAAGAGAAAGAGAAAAACAAGAAGAATCAGAACAAAACCCTCAAACCGCCCCTCCTCCCTGAACATCTCCATTTCTTTCCCCCTGACAACACACAAAAAGACAACACTTGGACTTTCAGTCAGTTTACCACTTCTGAAATAGTCTTTGTCTCAGTTCATTTAGGGAGAGAAGTCTCTTTTGCTTATACCATGGACTGTCTGTAAGAAAATACAGGTTTTTTAATGGGTTTCAGCCTCACAACCAGCAGCCATGTGGGAGGAAAGATCTGCTTGTTGTGGAGGAACCCTCCCACACCAGTAGCCTTCCCAGAGCCGCTACGGTGGGTCATGAACAGTCCACGGGGTACCTTTTTAAGGATGAACAGTTCTATTGCAGCAGCAAAGAAAATCCCCTTCTTCTGTGTCTAACAGCACAGGTTCTCCTGGCAGCACAAGTTCTCCACCATCCCCAGGCCGAGGGTTCTGAGTCACAGCCTCTTCTCTATCTCTGTTCAAGTTTCTCTTCAGGCTGTACTTACTTCAGCACCTCCTTATTTCTGTACAGGTGTCTTTGCTCACTGACTGCAGGTAGAACATCACATCCCCCCTTTGGACTATTTTCTCATCTATTACAGGGAATTTATTAGCTTAGTCCCAACCATGGTTTCACAGAAGAGTTTTCAGCTTCACTATTGAAGCACTTGTCATGCTCCTCCCTCTAGGTGTCAGCTCTGCTTCCTTCACTGATTTAGAGTCTCTATGCTGCATTTATGGAGGTGTCCTCACTCGTTCCTCTCTCTGTGCAGGGAAGGATGGGTGTCTGGAAGTTTAATCTGAGCATGGAGGGGGTTAATCTCTCTCTCTCTCTCTCTCTCTCTCTCTCTGTGGCTCTGTCTTACCGGAGAGAGAAGCAGAGAGCTGCTTCTCTCTGAAGAGCAGGAAGGCCAAATAGAAAGAGCTCAAGAAATCCACTGCTTATACAGGGATTCTTTCCCTGAAGGCAGATCAACTTTTAATTGGTCGGCCCATATATCAATGCTCAAAACTGCCTGGTTCTTGGTTCTCTCTCCCAGGAAGGAAGTTGTATTACTGCCTGCAGCATGGATCACTTTGGAGATTGTGATCCCTCTGGGCCAGCCCAGGACACACGGCAGGGGTTGTTGTGGCCAAAGTGCAGGGCCCGGCTCTTGGTCTTCTTAAAGCTCACATTGTTGGATTTGGGCCCTGCATCCAGCCTGTCCAGGTCCCTCTGCAGAGTCCTCCTGTGCTCCAGCAGATCCACACTTGTACCCAGCTTGGTGTCATCTGCAAATTTGCTGATGCTGGACTCAATCCCCTCATCCAGATCATCAATGAAGATATTGAAATCCACAGTGGCTGGGTCTGAGCCCTCGGCCATCCTGTAGGTGCCGTGTGATGGCACTCAAGGTGATCTGTTCCGTAACCTTGCCAGGCTCCGAGGTCAGGCTGACAGGCCTGGAGTTGCCCAGATCCTCCTTCCAGCCCTTCTTGGGGATGGGCTGGACACCTCCAGTCCCCTGAGACCTCCCTGGTGAGTCAGGACTGATGAGAAATGATGGAGAGCAGCTTGGAGAGCTCATCCAGCAGCTCCCTCATCCCCCTAGGATGGATCCCATCTGGTCCCAGAGACACCTGGGAGCATCTGAGTGGCTCAGCAGGTGCCCAGCTGCTTCCTCCTGGACTACAGGGGCTCAGTTCTGCTCCCTGGCCCCATCTACCAGCTCAGGAGAGCACTTGGATGGAGGACAACCTGTCTTATTGTTGAAAACTGAGGCAAAGAAGGGCTTAAGTAGCTCAGCCTAGTCCTCATCTTTAGTTCCTATATTCCTCCCTGCATCCAATAAAGAGTGGAGGTTCTTCTTGTGCCCCCTTTTGCTATTAATTTGTTTCTAAAAACATTTTTATTATCCTTCACAGAAGTGGCTGGGTTAAGCTCTGATTGAGTTTTCACCTCCCTAATTTTCTTTCTGCATGACCTAACAACATCTTTAAACACTTCTTGAGTTGCCTGACCTTCTGTCCAAGGGTGATGCACCCTCTTTTTTGCCCTGACTTCCTGAAAAACCTCCATGCCCAGCCAGGCCATTCATTTTCTTTCCTAGCTCATCTTTTGGCACACAGGGACAGGCTGCTCCTGCACCTTCAGCATTTCTTTCTTGAAGTGTTTCCATCCTTTTGTGTTCCTCAAGGAACCAAGAAGACCATTGGGACATTATGGAACTTGATGGAACCATGGGTGCATTCTTACACAGGAGGGCCTCCTTGGAATCAAGGGCACCATTGTGACAAAGCAGGGCCTAATGGAACCATGGAGACTCATGGAACCTTGGCAACCATTGGGACACTATGGAACCTCATGGAATCCAAAAGACCATTACCAAACTCGAGGGTCTAACAAGGGTTTCTCTTGTGGCAGTGTGGAACCTCATGGAATCAAGGCAACCATGTCACACTACAGAAACTCATGGAACCAAGGCACCATTGTGAGACTGCAGAACCAAGGAGACTCTTGTTGACATTACGAAAGCTCGTGGAACCCAAAGTTCATTGTGATGTGAAGGAACCTCATGGGACCAAGGATCCATGATGATTCTGTAGGGCCTCATGGAACAGAGGATCCATTGTGACACAGCCAGGCCTCCTGGAACCAAGGGTGCATGGAGGCACAGCGGGGCCTTGTTGGAACCAAAGGAAGCACTGCTAAAAGCAGGGTAACTCCTAGAACCAAGGAGTCCATTGTTACAGTATCAAACCTGTGGAACCAAGGGACCATTGTGACACATTGGGGCCGCATGGAACCAATTGTCCGTTATGACAATGTGGATCCCAGGAGACCATGGGGACACTACGGAACCTCATGCATCCAAATGGCCATTGTGACACTGAAAAACTCCATGGAACCCAGGGGCCATTGTGACATAGCAAGGCCTCATTGGAACAAAGAAATCATTGTTGACAGTACAGAAACTCATGGCACCAAGGGGCCATTGTGACATAGCAGGGCCACAGGGAACCAAGGAGACCAGTGACATTTAGGAGCCTTCTGCAACTATGGGTCCATTATGACACTGCAGAAACAAGGAGACCATTGTTGACACTATGGAAGCTCATGGAAGCAAGGGGCCATTGTGACACTCCAGGACCTCGTTGAACCAGGGAGACCATTGTGACACTACAGAACCTCATGGCACTGATGGTTTCCTGTGACACAGTGGAGTGCCATGGAACCAATTGTCCTTGGTAACAATGCAGATCCCAGGAGATCCTGGTGACCCCATGGAAGCTCATGGAACCAAGGGGACCACTGTGACAAAGCAAGGCCTCGTGGAA
>JAVTVJ010011017.1:0-21471 GCA_034509425.1 Eopsaltria australis | reverse complement strand
AGCTTCGTCCCAACCATGGTTTCACAGAAGAGTTTTCAGCTTCACTATTGAAGCACTTGTCATGCTCCTCCCTCTAGGTGTCAGCTCTGCTTCCTTCACTGACTTAGAGTCTCTATGCTGCATTTATGGAGGTGTCCTCACTCGTTCCTCTCTCTGTGCAGGGAAGGATGGGTGTCTGGAAGTTTAATCTGAGCATGGAGGGGGTTAATATCTCTCTCTCTCTCTCTCTCTCTCTCTCTGTGGCTCTGTCTTACCGGAGAGAGAAGCAGAGAGCTGCTTCTCTCTGAAGAGCGGGAAGGCCAAATAGAAAGAGCTCAAGAAATCCACTGCTTATACAGGGTTTCTTTCCTTGAAGGCAGATCAACTTTTAATTGGTTGGCCCATATATCAATGCTCAAAACTGCCTGGTTATTGATTCTCTCTCCCAGGAAGAAAGTTGTATTACTTCCTGCAGCATGGATCACTTTGGAGATTGTGATCCCTCTGGGCCAGCCCAGGACACACGGCAGGGGTTGTTGTGGCCAAAGTGCAGGGCCCGGCTCTTGGTCTTCTTAAAGCTCACATTGTTGGATTTGGGCCCTGCATCCAGCCTGTCCAGGTCCCTCTGCAGAGTCCTCCTGTGCTCCAGCAGATCCACACTTGTACCCAGCTTGGTGTCATCTGCAAATTTGCTGATGCTGGACTCAATCCCCTCATCCAGATCATCAATGAAGATATTGAAATCCACAGTGGCTGGGTCTGAGCCCTCGGCCATCCTGTAGGTGCTGTGTGATGGCACTCAAGGTGATCTGTTCCGTAACCTTGCCAGGCTCCGAGGTCAGGCTGACAGGCCTGGAGTTGCCCAGATCCTCCTTCCAGCCCTTCTTGGGGCTGGGCTGGACACCTCCAGTCCCCTGAGACCTCCCTGGTGTGTCAGGACTGATGATAAATGATGGAGAGCAGCTTGGAGAGCTCATCCAGCAGCTCCCTCATCCCCCTAGGATGGATCCCATCTGGTCCCAGAGACACCTGGGAGCATCTGAGTGGCTCAGCAGGTGCCCAGCTGCTTCCTCCTGGACTACAGGGGCTCAGTTCTGCTCCCTGGCCCCATCTGCCAGCTCAGGAGAGCACTTGGACTGAGGACAACCTGTCTTATTGTTGAAAACTGAGGCAAAGAAGGGCTTAAGTAGCTCAGCCTGGTCCTCATCTTTAGTTCCTATATTCCTCCCTGCATCCAATAAAGAGTGGAGGTTCTTCTTGTGCCCCCTTTTGCTATTAATTTGTTTCTAAAAACATTTTTATTATCCTTCACAGAAGTGGCTAGGTTAAGCTCTGATTGAGTTTTCACCTCTCTAATTTTCTTTCTGCATGACCTAACAACATCCTTAAACACTTCTTGAGTTGCCTGACCTTCTGTCCAAGGGTGATGCACCCTCTTTTTTGCCCTGACTTCCTGAAAAACCTCCATGCCCAGCCAGGCCACTCATTTTCTTTCCTAGCTCATCTTTTGGCACACAGGGACAGGTTGCTCCTGCACCTTCAGCATTTCTTTCTTGAACTGTTTCCATCCTTTTGTGTTCCTCAAGGAACCAAGAAGACCATTGGGACACTATGGAACTTGATGGAACCATGGGTGCATTCTTACACAGGAGGGCCTCCTTGGAATCAAGGGCACCATTGTGACAAAGCAGGGCCTAATGGAACCATGGAGACTCATGGAACCTTGGCAACCATTGGGACACTATGGAACCTCATGGAATCCAAAAGACCATTACCAAACTCGAGGGTCTAACAAGTGTTTCTCTTGTGGCACTATGGAACCTCGTGGAATCAAGGCAACCATGTTACACTACAGAAACTCATGGAACCAAGGCACCATTGTGAGACTGCAGAACCAAGGAGACTCTTGTTGACATTACAAAGGCTCGTGGAACCCAAAGTTCATTGTGATTTGAAGGAAGCTCATGGGAGCAAGGATCCATGATGATTCTGTAGGGCCCCATGGAACAGAGGATCCATTGTGACACAGCAGGGCCTCCTGGAACCAAGGGTGCATGGAGGCACAGCGGGGCCTTGTTGGAACCAAAGGAAGCACTGCTAAAAGCTGGGTAACTCCTAGAACCAAGGAGTCCATTGTTACAGTATCAAACCTGTGGAACCAAGGGACCATTGTGACACATTGGGGCCGCATGGAACCAATTGTCCGTTATGACAATGTGGATCCCAGGAGACCATGGGGACACTACGGAACCTCATGGATCCAAATGGCCATTGTGACACTGAAAACTCCATGGAACCTGGGGGCCTCTGTGACATAGCAGGGCCTCATTGGAACAAAGAAACCATTGTTGACAGTCCAGAAACTCATGGCACCCAGGGGCCTCTGTGACATAGCAGGGCCACATGGAACCAAGGAGACCAGTGACATTTAGGAGCCTTCTGCAACTATGGGTCCATTATGACACTGCAGAAACAAGGAGACCATTGTGGACACTATGGAAGCTCATGGAAGCAAGGGGCCATTGTGACACTCCAGGACCTCGTTGAACCAGGGAGACCATTGTGACACTACAGAACCTCATGGCACTGATGGTTTACTGTGACACAGTGGAGTGCCATGGAACCAATTGTCCTTGGTAACAATGCAGATCCCAGGAGATCCTGGTGACCCCATGGAAGCTCATGGAAACAAGGGGACCACTGTGACAAAGCAAGGCCTCGTGGAACCAAGGAGACCATTGTGACATAATGGAACCTTGTGGAGCCAAGGGTCCACTGTTCCAGTCCAGAACAAAGGAGAGCATTTTGACAGTACAGAACCTCATGGAATCAAGGGTCCATTGTTACAGAGTGAGGCTTCACAGAACCAAGGCGCCATTGTGACACAGCAGGGCTGCATGGAACCAATGATCCCTAGTGATACTGTGGATCCAAGGAGACCCTGGCGATGCTTTGGAACCTCATGGAACCAAGGGTCCAGTGTGACACAGTGGAACCTCTTGGAATCAAGGCAACCATGTTATGCTATGGAACCTCATGGAGCCAAGGGGCCGATTGTGACATTGTGGGGCCTCATGGAACCAATTGTCCATTGTGACAAAGAGGATCCAAGGAGATCATGGTGACACTAGAGAAGCTCAGGAAACCAAGGGGTCATTGTGACACTGTGGGGCCTCATTGGAACAAAGAACATTCCTGATCATACAGAAGCTCATGGAAACTATGGGGCATTGTGACACGGCAGAGCCTCATGGAACCAAGGAGACCATGGTGACACTGAGGAACCTCATGGAACCAAGGGGCCATTTCCTCACTATGGGACTGAGGAGACCATTGTTGATGGTATGGAACCTCATGGAACCAAGGGTCCATTGGGACCCTCTGGGGCTCCATGGAACCAGATATTCATTGGGACACAGTGGGGTTTCTTGTAACTGATTCTCCATTGTGATACTGCGGGTCCAAGAGACCATGGTGACACCACAGCAGTTCATGGAACCAAGGGGCTGTTGGGACACACCAAGGGCTTGTGGAACCAAGGAGAGCATTGTGGCAGTGCAGAACCAAGGAGGCCCTTTTGACAGTACAGAATCCAATAGAACCAAGAGTCCATTGTTATACAGCAGGGCTTCATGAAACCAAGGAGCCATTGTGAAACTGTGGGGCATAGTGGAATCAAGGACACCATCAATACTGAAATCTGCTGGATAGAAACTTGCTCACAATGTTTTAAAGAACTGAAAACAGGTATTCTTTATTACAGCATGGTGGTCACTCAAGTGATCCTTCATCCATTTGAGGGCACTGAGAATCAGGTGAAAAGAGTTTTTATCAGACACACTGATTCCATATTCATTAGCTATGCCCACTTCCTTTGACTTTCTTTGACATACTTGCCCCTCTTATTTGAAGTCCTTCTATGGTTCTTTGGGGTCTGTCTCCATCATCCAGTGCCATTTTTAGGGGGCTGTTCCTCAACCCCCACTTCTGAGCAAGGACAATATCATTGTTTTACATACCTTGTTCTTTGTCAGCCCTGCAGAGCTGAGCTGGCATCCTGCTTGTGTTTTGCATGACTTCTGTTTGCCGGAGTTACACCCTTTATTTATTTCTCTAAGGCTGCGCTGTTCTGTTCTGTTGTCCTTGATAAGAGTAAAGGTTCTCTTCTACTGTCGTTGTCACAGTGCTGGCCCCACGTGAAGCATCCGCAAGCCCCCAACCAATGGACTCTGAGACTCCTCCTGGAATCTCCTGAAAGCTGTGGCATGTGGCAGCTTCAGGAGATGCCTGCAGCAACTGCAGCTTCTCTTCCCACAGCCAGACAATGACTGTTTCCAACACTGGGATGATTTCTGCTCTGCTGAGCCCTGAGTGAGCTCTGCTCTGTGCTCCCAGGCCAGGCTGAGTTTAAGCCCTCGGTGCCTCTGTGCTGTGCCCGGGCTGGCTGCAGGCAGTGCCCCAGCCCTGCTGGGCTGTGCACAGGAGCTGCTCCTGGCCAGAACTGTCTCTCTGCAGCGCTGCCCTTGCCAGGAGCTGCCTCTGTGCCAGGAGCCCGGCCCAGCTCAGCAGCACAGACACAGCACAAGCACTGCAATGACCCTCTGGGGCTCTCTGCTGAGCCCTGAACATCAGTCCCTGAGAGGGAGCTGGAGAAACCTGTCCAGAACTCCAAGTCACAGTCAAACTCCAAAGTTCCTGAGAGCGTTAATGGATCCCAGTGAGGGACAGGACTGAGAAAGTGTCCCCAGGCCCCAGGGAGAGCAGGAAAGTGGAGGCAGTGATGACAGGTGGGGACAAAGAGAAGCCAAGGCTTGGTGCCCTGGGGCACAGCAGCATCTGTGCCAGCAAGGGCTGTGAGGAGACACCTTGTCCTGAGGCCCTGGGGCCTCCTGGCACAGCCCCAGCAAGGCTGGCCACTGTCACCTCCTTGTCCAGCCCTCAGCATCCCCCCCACACCCCAGTGGCCTCAAGGATCTGCTGCAAGGAGTCCCTGGGGAGCCTTGGTCAGGAATGGCCCTGGGGGGGCTCCCAGGGACTGCAGGTTTTTCAAAGGACTTTGGCTTTTGCTTTTGCCTGGGAGTCTCTGACAGGTTTGTGCAATCATGGCTCCAATTCTCTGCTGTAACTCGGCCCTTGAGAGGCTTTGTCAGTGGGGCTCATTAATGCTCCAAGGTACTCAGGTTAATTTAAGTACTTCTTTTTGCCATGGAGTATCAGAGAGGATTGTGCAATCCTGGCCTTCAATTATTTACCTTAACGAGTCCCTTGAGAGCTTTGCATTGACACTCAGTGGGGCTCATTCATGCTTTGAGATACTCAAGGTTTTAAGGAACTTTGGATTTTCCTTCCCACACCGAGTCTCTGAGAGGTTTCTGTGCAATCCTGGCCTCCAATTCTCTCCTCCAAGGGGTGCATGAGGAGCCTGTGCTGGGGATGGACCTCAGTGGGACCCATTAATGCCTCAAGACACTTTGGGTTTTTCCTCTGACTTTGACCCCTGGAAAGGTTCCTGAAATCTCCTCTCAGGCCCTGAGGTTCAAGGACTCAGCTCCAAATGCACCACGGGGCTCATTAGGATCAAGCCAGTCCTGACAAACCATGCCTCTGCCTTGATTGCCCTCTGCTCTGGTGCTGTTCATTAGGAAGCTTTTTCTTTCAGTACAGGAGAAATATTTCAAAGAGCTTCTGATAAATCCATCTTCCTATTTTAAAGGGTGTATTTTTCTCTGTAGAGAAGAGATGATTGCAGCATTCTGGGACTGCTACTGATCCAGGATCTCTCCTCAGGAGGTGTGGCCTGCTCAGAGAAGCTTTGACTTGAGGTCTGAGCCAGTGTGGACAACCTTGCTCCACATTCCTCAACCCCATGCTGTCTCTCCTCACTCACCTGGCATCTGCTTTGCTCACAGAGCTGCCTGCACTCAGGCAAAGAGGCCTTTCCTTTTATTTTTTTGAGGACTCTCAAACTCCTGAGTTTCCCCACTGAAAACAGACACCCTCCTCAAGTGTGTGCCATGCCCAAGGTGCCTCCAAGGAGGTTCCCCTTCCCCAGGACAGAAGCATGCAAGGAATGTTTGAGACACACAGGAAGTTCTACAGTGAACACAAATCCAGAGTTGCTGAAGGCAGAATTAGACCAGCTCCTGAAGGACAGACAGCCTTTGAACTCCTCAAAGCAGCTCAAAGCACCCAATTGGTTGTTTGGAGGTGTGTGAGTGAGCCAAGAGTGAGGGGAAGGAAAATGCAGAGAGCCCTGGAAGTGCCTGTGTGCAGACAGGCTGTGGGGAAGGGCAGTGCAGCCCTGGCCTGGGCTGGGTGTGAGGGGGGATCCTCATCCCAACCTGCCCTGGGCTGGGTGTGAGGGGGAATCCTCATCCCAACCTGCCCTGGGCTGGCTGTGAGGGGGGATCCTCATCCCAACCTGCCCTGGGCTGGCTGTGAGGGGGGATCCTCATCCCAACCTGCCCTGGGCTGGATGTGAGGGGGGATCCTCATCCCAACCTGCCCTGGGCTGGCTGTGAGGGGGGATCCTCATCCCAACCTGCCCTGGGATGGCTGTGAGGGGGGATCCTCATCCCAACCTGCCCTGGGCCATTGCAAGGGGCTGTGGCCATGGACACTGCACTGACCCCACTGCTCCAGCCCCTTGCTCAGGGCTGCTGTCACTGCCCAGAACCACAGGGGATCCCGTGCTGGGGGCTGGTGCCACGGCCACCTGCCCTGTGCCGCGCTGGCTGGGCAGCCCCCAAGGAAGCAGCAGCAAAGGCCAGTGCCAGGGCCAAAGGCCAGCTCAGGCAGACAGAAAGGGGCAGTGCTGGGCACTGTTTCCATGGCAGCCGGCACTGGGACAGGACACCTGGGTCACCTGGCATGGCAGTTGCCATGGAAACCCAGCTCATTGGGAATACCAGGACAAAGGTTTTAGTAGGGCTTGGCACAATAGGAAAAAGGGTGGAGGTTTTAAACTAAAAGAAGGGACGTTCAGATAAGAAGAGATAGGGAAGAAATTGTTGATGATGAGGGTGGTGACACACCAGGACAGGTTCCCAGGGAAGCTGGAACCATTCAAGTCCAGGTGGGAGAGGACTCTGAACAGCCTGGTCTGCTGAAAGATGTCCCTGCTTCTGGCGGGGGTTTGGATGAGATGAGCGCTGCAGAGCTCTTCCAATCCAAACCATTCTAGGACAGTGTGGGGAGAAGGGGCTGCTCAGTGGACTCCATGCACTCCCTTGACTCCTGGTCTCTGCTGGGCCCCACATTGAGCAGCCAAAGGCAGCCCCTTCTCTGGCCTTGCCCTCCCCCTGCCCCAGGGGCTGACAGAGGGTGGGTGGCACAGGTGACCTTTGGGCTTTGCAGGGCTCAGGCACAAGGGCTGTGAAAGGGTCAGTGCTGAGGTCACTCAGTGGGGTGGGGCAGAGCCCAGCCAGAAATCACCCCCTGAAGCAGCAGCTCTGCAGTGCTGGCCACCAGGCTGGCTTGCCAAGGGAGGCTTCTGGCCATGCCCTGGCAGCAGCTGCTGCAGCCAAAGTGCCCTTGGTGTCTCGGGCTCTCCCCGGCACAGCTCCCACCACGGCACTCTGCACTTGTGCCCGATGCCTTCACTGTGTTGGGGCTGGCCTGGGGCTTTCCCTGCAGTGGGATCTGCCCTGGTCCTGGCACAGGAAAGGCCATTCCTGCTGGAGCAGGAGGCTCTGCCTTCAGTGGGCTCAAACAACTCCAACAAGGCCCTGTTTGCTTCAGAATTTCTTCCTAGAGCACTATATTCTAATAGTAGTTGTTATTGTTGCTATACTGTGGAGTAAATAACTCTGGTTAAGATCATTTTGTCTAATGATGATCAGAATCAATCACAGCTGTATTTATATAAATCTATCTTCCATCGTTAATCCTGTGGGACAATTTTCATTAAGGATCAGTTCCACCTGTCCAGTCTTTTACATATGAACCTTTGACAAAGTCTGGGTTTGGGTCCAGCCACTCCCAGGCTCCTCTCACAGGAGTTTGGAAAGCCTGGGGATTTGGGATCTCTGGGGAGTGTTGGGGTTCCTTTCTGCACCTGGAGACCTAATGGGAGCTTCTCTAATCAACTTTGCCTGAAGCTCCCACTGTGCCCATGACAGGAACCCCTGTGAGTGTCAGTGACATCCCAGGTCTTTGGCAGCCTGGGGACTCCTGGAATGTCACCGTGGAGCCCTAGTAAGTGCCTGTGACAGATCAGTGCCTGAGCAGCTCGAAGTCTCAAGGGATGTCACCATGGACTGGCTGAGACTACCTCTGTCCTCATAGCTCTTTATCATCCCCAGAAACCCCTGGGAAATCTCCATGGAGCTCCTGTCTCTGCCTGTGACATTTTGGCTCTTGAACAGCCTGGAGGCTCCTGGAATGTCTCCATGGAACCCCTCAGAAGACCTATGGCAAACCAGCTCCTCAGCAGGAAATCATCACCAGGCTCCATTGCTATGGTCAGTTTCCATGGCAACCATCACCAGGCCCCTTTGCCATGGTCACTCCCTTGGCAGATCCATGGGGATCCGATTCCAGGGGTGGTTGCCATGGACAGCAGCTCAGGCCTGGAGCCAGGGTCTGTTGCCATGGCAACCATTTGCGGTCCCATCCTGAGGACCATGGGATCACAGAACCCCAGAATTGGCTGAGCTGGGAGGGACCCATCAGGATCCTCGAGTCTGAACCCTGGCCCTGCACAGGACACCCCAACAATCCGAGCTGGGCCTGGGAGCCATTTCCAAACGCTGCTGGAGCTCAGACAGCCTTAGAGCTGTGATCCCTTCCCTGGGGAGCCTGGGCAGTGCCTGAGCAGCCTCTGGGGAAAAACCTTTTCCTGAGAGCCAACCTAAACCTGCCCCGACTCAGCTCCAGCCGTTCCCTCCAGTCCTGTCCCTGGGCACCAGAGTGAAGAGGTTCCCACAGCCCCAGCCACAGACCCGCTCCCAAGGCTGTTGCCGTGGCAGCCAGGGTTGGAATCAGCTGTGATGCTCGGATTCCAAGGGCTGGGGTTCAGGAATGGGATTCCCCAATTTTCTGCTCTCGCTAAAACTGCCCCGCTTCTTGCTCCCCTCCCCTTCCCATGGAAAGCACAAAAGGCAAAGATCCCGGGCTGGGATAAGAACAATTTACTGGGAACTGCAACGGGATAAGGAACAAAGAGGAACAGCAACAATATTGATAACAGAAGGGACAAGACAAACAAATGATTTACAGGCAAAACTGGGGAAACACCGACCAACTCTTCCTGACCCTGCATATTCTTCCATCCAGAAAGGAAACCCTTCTCCTTGGGAGAGTCCCTTTCCCTGTCCCTGCAAATGACCTGAGGTGGGATTGAATATAATGATGAGGGCATGGTCAGATCCTCATGTTCTTTGATTCCACCTCAAACCACTGCCAGCGTCAGGGAAAGGGACAGGCGTCTTTCCAATGTGGAGCACAGAGAATGTTGGTCACCAAGGCTCTGCCAAATGTGGGTCCTCTGATGGGGGATCGAAGTTGAAGCAGCAGATGTAGCTTTTCCTGCAGTCATGGCATTCACAGGGCTTCCCTTATGGGTGGCTCCGTTGGTGTCTGGTCAAGGTAGAGCTGCTGGAGAAGCTCTTTCCACACTGGGGACACTTGTAGGGCCTCTCCCCGGTGTGGATGCGCCGATGGGTGAGGAGGACGGAGTTTTGCTTGAAGCCCTTCCCGCAGTCGTGGCAGCGGAATGGCCTCTCCTCAGTGTGAATCCGCTGGTGCAGGAGGAGGTTGGAACTGGTCTGAAACCTCTTCCCACACTCGGGACACTCGTAAGGCCTCTCCCCTGTGTGGATGCGTCGGTGGACGATCAGGTTGGAACTCTGGCTGAAGCTCTTGCCACATTCCAAACACTCATAGGGCCGTTCTCCAGTGTGGATGTTCTGATGGATGAGAAGGCTGGAGATGCTGATGAAGCCCTTCCCACATTCCCCACACTCATAGGGCCGTTCCCCAGTGTGGATCATCTGGTGACAAATCAGGTGGGATCTCCAGCTGAAGCTCTTCTGACACTGCAAGCACTTGTACGGCTTCTCCCTAGTGTGAAGCTGTTCATGGACCACCAGCTCTGAGCACTGGCTCGATATCCAGCCGCCTTCCTGGCACAAGGTGGCTCTTTCCTCCTTGGAGCACCCTGGACTGGCTTTGGAGCCCCTCCTCCTGCGGGATCTCCGGGGCTTTTCCTCTATGTTGGATTCCTGCACCATGGAGCTGCTCAAAATGGCCTCTTCCATGAGGTTCTGCTGCGGGGATTTGTCCTCCCTGGTCTCCATCCTCAGCTCGGTGTCTGGTGGAGGAACAACAAGGAGAGGATGGGATTTGCCTCCGTGCCAGAGGGAAGGGGAAGGAGATGCCCCCAATGCGTCCCTGGCAGGATGGCGTCTGCTGCGGGGTTGTCCTGCAGCCGTGGGTGATCCTGGGCTGAGAGCTGAAGCAGGAGAGAGGGGGAAAGGGGCACTGACTTCCTCCTCACCTGCCTGGATGTCCTGAGACATCTTCCTCTTTCTTACAGCCCCCTTCTCCATCTGGCCAAGATTTGGGAATGAGAAATCCTGGTTTCGGGGGAAAACAAGGGATGAGCACAAAGAGTTTGAAACTCCCTCTGTTTAGTCCCTCTCTAGAAGTCACCAGGCATCTGGGGTTCTGTACTAGTTTGAAAGCAAACCAGTGAGATATTCCAAGCCAGAACAAATGACCTAATAGGAAAATTAAAATAAAGACAGAAAACTCTGGCTTAAAGTGGCAGAGTTAGGGTATGACCTGACACGCTGTTGGTCAGGGTGGTGGTAGCAGTCCGATGGTGGCTGCAGTCCTCTTGGAGTGACAAATGTGATTCTATCAAGGCAGTGATCCTGTAGTGAAGTCTGGTCCTGTTCTGGAGGTCCAGTGGTGATTATGGAGCTCTTGTCCTCTGATAATCCAGTGGATAGTGCTGCCCATGGTGTTGCAAACCTCACCTTATATCCAGGTAGCAATGCTTGGTTCCTCCCCCTGGCTGGAGCATCTCACAATGGGATGATGTCATTTTGTGAGTCATGCAGGGAGGTTTGATGGGCCATTAGCAGAAGATTGCCCCTGCAGGGTGTTATCAGGGATGACTCATGGAAGAGATAAAGAACACTGCCCCACCAGTTTTGAGCAGCTTCTGAAGATGGTGAAAAAATACATAACCTAAGACTGTGGGGTAACCCCTGCTCAGGAAGAGTGAATATCACGCCCCTTGCCCAGACTGGCTCAGGTGTGAAATCCCCACCCCGAGAAGGCCAGACACACACAGGGACAGTGTAACACCTGCCCCTCCCCAGGAGAGGTCTCTGTCCTTGTCACTCTCTTGCTCTCCCCCTCTTTTCTCTTTCTTTCCCCCTCTCTCTCTACCGCACATTTACCAATCAATCAAATCCACACCAATTACTTTGGATTTGGTCTCGTTAGCACATTAATTGTGGCAGAGATGTCCCTCTAAAAATTTTAATAACCAGACTGTGAAAATATTTTGGCACAGTGGGTGCAGGGCACTGATATCTGACCCCAAGTAGCTTTGACAGCACTGTTCCTCCTCTGGGGAGGTTGTGCATCTTTCTTAGAAGCTTGGATGCAGCTTCCTCTGAGAGGCGTGTGAGAGAACTTGTGGGGGAAATGGCTGTCGTGGGTGGGCAGTCTGAAGAAAATATTTTCTTGTCCCTCCTTGAAAAATTTGTAAAAATCACTGGAGCAAAGAGAGCAAATGTTACCAGTGGGACTGACAAGGGTCATTCATTGCCCCAGGGGGAGGAGCACAAACACCCTCCAAGAAGCCCAGCACAAGGAACTAAAGCACTCCCAAATTCACAGCCTGGAAGGCTTTGCCAAATGTCAGAATCATTTACCTCTTTGTGCCCATCACCTTTGTGACAGATAAAAAGTGTTTTCCCTCCCTTTTAATAATTGGATTTTGTAAAATTTTCACTTTTCCATTATTGGAACCTGCCAGCAGCTGAGCTGGAGCTGTGCGGGAACTGATCAAACTGTGAATTGCCACCATAATTGCTTGTATTGTCAGTTTAATGCTTGTATTAATGTCTGGGATTTGTCTGCATTTTCATCACAAGTGACTTGTAGGAAGAGCAAATATTGCTCAAAGCTTTTTATGTCGAGTTAGATTTGATTTCTGCCAAGTTTATTTTGTCTGCTGCCCAGGGGATGCCCAAGGGGTCTCTGTGCCTTTCACCCGGGGGGAATCTTAGGAGGGGATTTGGAGGGGTTGTCCCTGTCCCTCTCACCCCAGGCCATTCCCAGGAGGTCTCAATCTTTCTCACCCCAGGGGATGCTCAGGGGAGTCCCTGTCCCTCTCGCCCTGGAGGATGCTCGGACAGTCTCCATCCCTCTCGCCTCAGGGAATGCTTGTGCAGGGCTGGGGACCAGGGGCTCTGTGTCCCTCTCACTGCTGAGTGTGCTTGGGGGCTGGGGGGGCTTTCTGACCTTCTCACACCTGGGAAGGCTGGGGTGTCTCTGTCCCTCTCACCCCTGGTGTGACCCCACCCAAACATCATCGGGGTGAGAGGGACAGAGACACCCCCAAACCCCCAGAAGGGCTAAATGTGGGGTTTGGGTTGGGACTGAGGATTTAGGAAGGGGTTGGAATTAGGGCTGGGGCTGGAGTTAGAGCTGAGATTTGCTTTGGAGCTGGGATTGAGGTTAAGGCTAAACATAGGATTGGCTTGAGATAGGGTCTGGGGTTGAGATAGGGTCTGGGGCCAGACAAGTCTGGGGCTGGGATGAGATTAAATATGGCACTGTGAGTGTGTCTAAATGAAGAGTGAGATTGAGATCAGGATCAGGGTTAGCTTTGGCACTGAGCACATGCAGGGTGGGACAGCTGAGATGTCACTGCAGGATGTCCCTGGCATGGTCCCAGCCCTCCTCAGGCACCTCCAAACATGGGGGGCAGCTGGGTGCTCCAAGATCCAGGGGCTCCCACGCTGCCCCTCAATACCAGGCGAGCATTCCATGAAGGCAGCCCTGCCTGTGACCCTTGGGGATCTGGGATCAGCCATCACAACCCTGTGGGGGCAGCTACAGAGACACGGACAGATTTCCATCCCTCCCCCACCGGCTTCCTATCCATTTCAATCCCAAATTCCCCATTTTCATCCCCAAATCGCTCATTTGAATCCTAAAATTCCCAGTTTTAACCTGTAATCCCCACTTTTCCCAACAGATTACCCATTTTCACACCAAAATTCCATTTTCCTCCTAAACCAGAACATTCCACCCAAAAACTCCCATTTTGCAGCCCCAAAACATCCAAAATCGTCTTTTATCCCTCACACCCCCATTTTAATCCCTCAATCTCTATTTTTTGTCCAAAATCTTGATTTTGGCACAAAATTGTCCACTTTGCCACAAAATACCCTTTTTTACCTCAAAAATCACTTATTTCAGTCCAAAATTTCCTGTTTCCCCCCCAAATTATCCCACTTTGACTCCAAACTCCCCAAGTCAACACCAAAATCCTCAATTTAGCTCCAAATCTCATTTTTTCACCCCAAGAATCTGAAATTCACTCCAAATTTTCCTTTTCATCCCAAAATTTCCTGGTTTTCTTCAAAATGTGTCTTGTTGCAACAAAATGTCCATTTTTATGGAAGGGTGAAGCCCAGCTGCCCTTTTCTTCTGGTGCCGCCTCAACTCCTCCCCAGAGGATCTCAAACTCACCAGGAGCAGGACAATCCCCATTCCGTCTTTCCTTGTGTCTGCAGCCTGGAACATCCACTCAGAACAAAGCACTTTCTGAAAGCCCTGCTGAATGACATCAGGAAGAAGTTTGTGAGAAAGGGAGGAAAGTGTATTTTAATAGGAAATGAAAGTTTCAGAATGATTGATTTCTGTCCCATTCATTTTCAGTCATTTCCAGGTCTGTTTTCAGAGTGCCACCTTCTCAGCTGATTGTGTTTGTGTCCTCCTTTCTCTCCTGCCTTTCTTTGCCTGCTCTCTTTCTCTCTCAGTGTCTCTCCTGACACAGGACAGCTCCCACCAAAGATCCTCCCCTCATTTAATTCCCAATCCCGGAGCTAAAACGACCATGGATGAAGCTCTGAAGGCTGGCACTGAAATGTCCCTGTAAGATCTTGCTGCAATTGACTTTTGGCTCCTTCTTGAGAGCTTTGCCTTCAAGGGCAGGAACATCTTTTCCTTGCTGGGAACTGGCATTCCAGAGCCTTGGAGTGTGTGCCATGGATCCCAGAGGGGCATTCCCGAGGCTGGTCCTGACGTGCCTCCCAAGGGAGCTGTGCAGGGCCAGGGCACAAGGTCCAGCAGCCGTGGGGGCTCCCAGAGCAGAGTGCAAAGGTGGCTTTGCTGGACATTTTCCAGCACATTCCCAGCTGGAAGCAGAGGGAAGAAGGAAAGAGAAGCGAGTCCCTGACAGACTCATGAAATGATTGGGGTGGGAGGAGAGCCTGCCCATGGGTGACTTGGCTGAAAGCCAAGTGCAGCCAGCTCTTACAATGACATTTCCCTGCCAGCCTGTGCTGGTGACAGAGCAGGGTGCCAGTTTAGCACTCTGTGGGTGTAACCCAACTGTGCATTCTACTCCCCTTATCTCATTCCTGATGAGCTGTTCATGATGGGTCGTTTGCAGGAGCTGCCCAGCTCTCCCCAGACCCCTCAGGTGACAGCTGAGTGTTAAAAGAGATAAGGAAGGAGAGGCAAACCCTGGGAGGCAGGGCAGTGTTTCTTTTCCTTCACACCAATGACTCAGCTGTGATAACTCTCTCCAGGGAAGCACCAGCACAGTCCCACTCAGCCTGGGGGGATCATCTCTGCTAATGGGCCAGCATGGGCTCAATGGCACCAGCACAATGGGCAGCTGCAAGGACTGAGACCATCAAGGACTCCCAAATATCCCACCAGTTAAAACCAGCACAGTGTTTAAGAGCTTTTTGCAGTCATCATACACTTGGTGACTTCTGAAGATGGATTTGTGCAGGAGGAACCCTCAAACACAACATAAAGTGGGGTAAGGAAGCCCTTGGACCAACTCCAATAGTTTGACCCAGGAGTGGGTTACTGCTGTTATAAATGCATATTATAGTGTTGGCTTTTCACAAATAATGAATGCTGTGTGTATGATGTTGTTCCTTGAGGAGGTGGCTTTTGTTATAGAAATATAATCACTTTTAAATGCTTTAATGCCTTTTTGTTCTAGCTTAGATGGAGTGGCTAATGTAGCTGTGTTAAAATGGACCTAGCTTAAAAGAATTAAAGCACCTGCTTAGTTGGATAAGCATGGGTGTAACAGGCTCCTGCCCCAGGACATCTCTATCGACAATAACCATCTGCTGGACATCTCTATCGACAATAACCATCTGCTGGACATCTCTATCGACAATAACCATCTGCTGGACACCGATGGACAAAAGAAGATCTTGGAGTCTCCAAAGAAACTCCGCATGCTCTAAAAAGGCGGACCCAAGGAGGAGCCATGCTAACGAGTACTTGGGAAATGTAAAATAGTTTGGAGGAAAGTTTGAATATGTATACTTGTCTATGAATATGGAACAGGCTGATGCAATAAGAAAAGTATAGAAAGAGTCTCTCACCATGTCAGGCGTGCTCTTGCCTCCGTGCCAAGGGTTCCCGGCGTCACCTGGACGTTGTAACCTTTTACCCTATACCTTGTCCCTTCTTGTCCTTTTATTAACCCTTTAAATTTTACCAGGAGCCCGGAGCTCGTGTTTAACATTCAGCATTTCTTGTTTGGCCTCAGTTTTGCCCTCGCTGCCCGCGCCGCCTTTCAGGGCCCGCGCGCGGCCGAGGCCGCCCCGCCCTCCCCGCTCGGGCCCGGCGGTGGCGCGGAGCATCACGGGAAAGACTTTTCCCGCCGCCGCCCGGGGCCCTCAGGCGCGGGTGGCGGCGGCGGGGCCGGGAGAGGAGGAGGCTGCGCGGGGGCAGCGAGCGCGTTCGGCGAGCAGGGGGAGCCGGGCACGGCTGAGGCTGGCCACGGGCTGCGGGCGCTGCCGGGCCACGCGCGGGGTCTCTTTGCCAAGGACATTTCTGGGTGCGTCGCTTGGAGTCTTTTGCCTTGCTGCCGTTTGTCGCACGGCGGCGCCGCTTCTTCTTCAGCCCGCGGCGGGGCCGAGCAGGAGCGCAGCGGGGCGAGGGAGTGAGGCAGCAATGAAGGCGGGAGGCGGGGCAGGGGCACGGCGGCTTTGGAGAGCCGGGCCCCGGCCTTCGAGAGATGCCGCTGCTGCCTGTGCGGGCACAGGGCGGGGGGCAGGAAGTGCGGCGGCTCCCAGAGACTCCCTCCTTCCCTCCCCGGGAGCCGTGGGGCGCGGTGAGGCGCAGGGGAGGGGCAGTGGCGGTGGCGAGGGTGAGGGAGAGAGGAGGATGATTAAAGAGGCTTGAGATGTCACCGTGTCACTGCTCCTGACCTGTCTTTGGCAGCCCAGAGTCTTCTAGGATGTGAGCATGGAGCGCCTGTCACTGTCAGTGACCTCCTGGCTCCTTGGAAGCCCCGGAGAGCCCTGCGATGTCACCATGGAAGGCGTGTGAGGCTCATGCAGGTGAGCTTGGGGCTCTTGAAAAACCTGACTCTCTCTGGGATTGTGAGGGTGGGAGCCTTGGGAGGGTCTGTGACCTGAGTGCTCTTGAGCAGTTTAGAGAAAGCTGGGATGTCCCCATGGAACTGTTGTCCCTGCTGGTGCCATCAGAGTTCTTGAGCAGCCTAGAGACACATGGCATGTCAGCCCAGAGCTGCTGCCATTGCCTGGGATCTCCCTGATCTTTAGGAGCACAGCAGCCGCTGGCATGTCACAATGGAAGCCCTGGGAGTGCCTGTGACAAAGCCCTTCTTTAGCAGCCTGGAGAGCCCTGGCATGTCCCTGTGGAGTCCCTGTAACAGCGTGGGACCTCATGGTTCTTTTGCAGCCTTCAACAGCCTGGCAATGTCACCATAGAGCTGCTGGGAGTGCCTGGGACAAGACAACTTTTTCCCATCATGGAGACTTCTAGGATGTCAGCGTGGAAGCCGTGTGAGTGCCTGTGACATGGCAGCTGCTTAGCAGCCTGGAGACACTTGTGATGTTGCCATTGAGAGCCTGTGACAGCCTGTGAGGTCAGTGTGGTTTGGCAAATGGGAGACTCCTGGGATGTCCCCATGGAGCCCCTGGGATTGCCCATGACCTCAGTGTTGTTTAGGATCATGGAGAGCACTGGGATGTCACCCTAGAAGCTGAGTGAGTGCCTGTGCCAAATGGGCTCCTTAAGATGTAGAGAGCCCTGTGTTGTCCTCATGGACACTGGTGACTGCGTGTGACCTGCCAAGTTGTTGGAAGATGCAAGAGCTCTGGAATGTCCCAGTGGATGGCCTGTGCCTGTGTGTGATCTGGACTTTTGAGCAGGCTGGAGACAAGTCTGATGTCAGCATGGACTGGAGTGGGGGGTGGTGGTTCAGGGAGGTAAGGCTGGGGGAGGAACGTGTGGCAGGGCTGGCTTGGAGCCGCTCAGGCACTGGGTGGGCAGGGACAGCACCAGAACCCAGGCCTGGGAAACACTCGTGTCCCCCACTGGCCAAGTCCGGTCACGGGCAGCAGGTCTGCCCTCCATTGGGATGGGAGGTCACGTCACCCCAGTGGGACAGGGGACCAGGTGTACCCCCTGTCCCCAGCATGCCAAATCTGGTCAGGGAAGGCCAGGTCTACTCCCTGGGGTCTCAGCCATGGTCTGCCTGCTGCTGCCATGGGAGGCCTTCCCTCCTCTCCCGGTCAGGCCAGGTCTGCTCACCAAAACAATGGCAGTAGTGGTATTTCAGCGATGGCCTGGATTCCAACAGGGGATCACCCCACAGTGGCTGCTGACTGTACACCAGGCTCTACAGGGTCTTCTTTCCCCACTGAGTCCACCAAGCCTGTTCCCTGAGCTGTGGTTTCACTGGATAGTAGGTAGGGACAGTGGGAATCTCGTCCATCCATTCATGTGCATGATTAATGAGATGATGAGGCATTTGGCTATTTAACAGATACATCTATTTTCATATATGTCCCTTTCTGGGTTAAGTGTAGGTGGCCCATGCACCTTGGTCAGATCCAGTACAATTTGGTCCTGATGAAGGGTTGAACATAGGTGGCCTGTCCTGGCTGCTTTGCTCACTTCTGTCTGTAAATGATATTCCTCCTTGAGGCAGGTCTAGTTGTTAGATCCTCATCCAGCTTGGGCTATCTGGCCAACCCTTCCCACTGGGTGTAAAGATGGAAACTCTCATCAGTCTGTACCCAAGAGTTACAAAACTCCAACCTCACTAAATCAGCCTTCTCTTGCAGCAGTGTAGAGGGTGCAGGTGTAAAATGTATGGCCAGGACTTCCTTCAAATCTGAAGGATCAGTTGATGTGGCCGTTCATACATGGAATAATCGTATTGACTGCACCATTGTGCACATTTGTGGGTTTAGTCAGTCCAGTTGAGGGTGGTCTAAGTCAGCAGCAGACGCTCAGCTACTGTTGAGCTGTGTTGATCTAAGGCCCATGGAGCAGGCTCTGGGTAGTGAGGTCCTTAAAGGTGCTACCAAAAAATTGATTTCACCTTTTTGTGAAGCTGTTGCTTGGTGGCGAGTCCAAATGATGGGAAGGGGTGTCGCAGTAGAGACGGACACACGACACGCTCATAATCCAAGGACAGAAAAGTTTTTTATTATTCCCTGTTAGTAGTTTTCTAGCTTTTTCTCAGCTACTGTGGTTTGTTCTGATTGGCTGCTTAGCAAACAATGACAGGGCTGTCTGCAACACAAGGACCATTGAAACAGCAATTCAATTAGCTATAGAAGCAATTAGTTCCATATTGTAATCAAGTTCATTCTGGTACACTCTTGATGTTCCACAGCAGAAACATCTCCTTGTGTGAAGAACATCTACTTTGATTATCTTCTTGGCTGTCAAGGTGGCTTTCATTGTGGCTGCAGGTTGTCACGGAGTTTTCTCACGGGTAGATTTTGACTGTTTTTAAGTCAGCCTCTGTGAGGCTTTCAGACCAAGTGTCAGCCTCATCAAACCCCATCAAGTGGTATCTGTTCCCACCTCTCTCACACTGGGGCAGAGGTTAACTCAGTGAGTGCGAGGGTGTCTGGTGGGAGCAGTGCAACTTCCATGGCAAGGCCCCGTTAGTAACTATGCTCTCATAGTTTGCTGGATAGTAGGTAGGGACAGAGGGAATCTCATTCATCCATTCATGCACATCACTAATTAGATGACGAGGCATTTGCCTATCTAATAAACATACTAAATGTGTATGTTTCTTTTCCGGGTTAAGTGAAAGTGGCCCGTCCACCTGGTCCAGATCGGAATTTAAAGTGCCCAAATATGGGCAGGTGACACGGTATGAGCAGAATGAAAAGCCCCACTGGTGTCCACCCCTCCTTATCCTTGATGAAACGTCACATGCCAATTCTTATTTATTTTACAATTTCAAGAACAATGGATCGAGCTTGGCTGGTAAAAATATGTACAATATTTACAGAGGATAGGAGCGCTCTGGATGCTAGGGTCTTCTCTAGCCTCGTTTTAGAGAGGCCGAGGGCCGATAGCAACTCAGAGTTCTTTTCGTACCACTTTCCCCACGCTCCCAAAGGGAAAGCCCACAAAGTCCACAACAATGGCATTAGTCAGCTCTTCCACCTGGTTGAGAAGGCGCTGATATTTTATTATCTTCTCAGCCGCCGCATCCTTCAAAGAGGAGTTGCTGTGCTCATATCTGACTGTCACGTACACCACAATTGCCTTTTCTTCCTTAACAAAGATTAAATCCGGTTTGGACAATTCTTTATCCTCATCTCTGATATGTGGCTCCTGGAAAACAATCCAATTCTCCTTAGCCTCACGGCTAAGGATTTCACAGATGGGATTGTGATGTTTGATCCTGGTATCTTGAATAATTGGACAGTTCCCAATAATGTGGGCGGTAGTCTCAAACTCAGCACCACAATGTCTGCAGGATCGTATGCAGTCACCGTGCCTACCCCTCGCCAGGAACTCTCTTGTGGGGTAGACATTGGCCCTCAGTTGAAGTGCGGTTATCAGTTCCTGTGGGGTATGCCTTTATAGCGTGTTATCCACCCATTACTGATTTTATCGTTCTCAAAGTTCTCGACTCCATGGCCCTGGGCAATCAGCTGTTTCCATTTCTGGAACTCTATCTTCCGCCAATTACAAGGTCTCAGGTAGTGGAATTTTTGGACTGGTGCCTCCCACTCCGACAATTCTTCATCCCCACTCACCACACTCTCCAAACGTGGAATAGGCTCCCAGATTTGCGGGATGGACTCCTTCACTCCTCCAACTCTTACCCACGACTTTTCGTACAACGAGTCCAGATGACTGTCTTTCAAAAATACTTTAAGAGTTTCATCCGAAGACTGTGCAAGTCGATGCAGCCTCCGCGCCTGGATACTGGGAATGACCGCCACCAATTTCAGGATACCTAATCCACCGTCCTTACAGCTGGAATGCAAAATACCATCACACGTAGAAGGTGGAAGATGAAGCCACCCTTTAACTGCAGTTCGAATTTGCAAGTCAACGGATTCTAGGAGCCCCGCTGTCACCTTGGTGTGGTCAGCCAGATATACCAATCTCTGGATGGTATATGTCCTTAGTATATCCGCCTTCTGAAGAGGTTTAAGTGGTGCTTCCCCTATCTGTTGGAGCCATTTCTCTAATTTCTCAGACAACCCTGGGTCCGCAAAGCCAGTCCAGGGGTCTACCCAAGTGCCAAAATATTTCTCAGAGTGTCCTGGATCACTCATTGAGGGGGGTGCCACCTATGGTCCATATAGGACAATCGTTGATGGTATACGCATCTTTTGTGGCTTTGATGTAAAAGCCATGACATTTCTCCCCCTGTGTTTTGAGACCGGTAAGATTGCAAAAGGCCTCCAAAATTTTGATGTTATCCTGCATACCATCCCAGGAATCACTCAATAACACAAGGTCATCAGCAAAGGCCATGGCCATAATTTTCATCCCACCATGATGGAACCCCTTTCCCTTTTGCTCCAACTTACATAGAAGAGGATCGATAGCAAGGTTGAATAACAAAGGTGACATAGGATCGCCTTGCTTGACACCTGTAAGGATCTTAATAGGGTCTGTCTGGCCCTTTTTTGTAGTAATGCACGTTGTGATGTTCTCGTACATTTAACCAATTAGATGGATCAGATGGGGGTCAAGCCCCTCTGTTCAAGACCCTTAATAATATGCTGATGGCATACTGTGTCAAATGCTTTGGCAATGTCTACAAACACGACCCCCAGATCTTTGTGCTCCGACTTTGCGTATTTAACCACAAGCTGTAATAGCTTGAGGTTTTCGGAACACCCAGATGCACGAATGAACCCCCGCTGTCTGGGGTGGATCGGACACGCTCGGTCCAGCCTAGCCGTCAAAATCCTAGAGAACAACCTAAGCACCATAGAGGCTATGGTGATAGGTCTCCAGTTA
>JAVTVJ010011016.1:0-28711 GCA_034509425.1 Eopsaltria australis | reverse complement strand
ACACACACAGGGACAGTGTAACACCTGCCCCTCCCCAGGAGAGGTCTCTGTCCTTGTCACTCTCTTGCTCTCCCCCTCTTTTCTCTTTCTTTCCCCCTCTCTCTCTACCGCACATTTACCAATCAATCAAATCCACACCAATTACTTTGGATTTGGTCTCGTTAGCACATTAATTGTGGCAGAGATGTCCCTCTAAAAATTTTAATAACCAGACTGTGAAAATATTTTGGCACAGTGGGTGCAGGGCACTGATATCTGACCCCAAGTAGCTTTGACAGCACTGTTCCTCCCCTGGGGAGGTTGTGCATCTTTCTTAGAAGCTTGGATGCAGCTTCCTCTGAGAGGCGTGTGAGAGAACTTGTGGGGGAAATGGCTGTCGTGGGTGGGCAGTGTAAAGAAAATATTTTGTTGTCCTTCAGGGAAAACTTTGTAAAAATCACTGGAGCAAAGAGAGCAAATGTTACCAGTGGGACTGACAAGAGTCGTTCATTGCTCCAGGGTGAGGAGCACAAGGCTGCTAAACATCCTCCAAGAAGCCCAGCACAAGGAACTAAAGCACTCCCAAATTCACAGCCTGGAAGGCTTTGCCAAATGTCAGAATCATTTACCTCTTTGTGCCCATCACCTTTGTGACAGATAAAAAGTGTTTTCCCTCCCTTTTAATAATTGGATTTTGTAAAATTTTCACTTTTCCATTATTGGAACCTGCCAGCAGCTGAGCTGGAGCTGTGCGGGAACTGATCAAACTGTGAATTGCCACCATAATTGCTTGTATTGTCAGTTTAATGCTTGTATTAATGTCTGGGATTTGTCTGCATTTTCATCACAAGTGACTTGTAGGAAGAGCAAATATTGCTCAAAGCTTTTTATGTCGAGTTAGATTTGATTTCTGCCAAGTTTATTTTGTCTGCTGCCCAGGGGATGCCCGAGGGGTCTCTGTGCCTTTCACCCGGGGGGAATCTTAGGAGGGGATTTGGAGGGGTTGTCCCTGTCCCTCTCACCCCAGGCCATTCCCAGGAGGTCTCAATCTTTCTCACCCCAGGGGATGCTCAGGGGAGTCCCTGTCCCTCTCGCCCTGGAGGATGCTCGGACAGTCTCCATCCCTCTCGCCTCAGGGAATGCTTGTGCAGGGCTGGGGACCAGGGCCTCTGTGTCCCTCTCACCGCTGAGTGTGCTCGGGGGCTGGGGGGGCTCTCTGACCTTCTCACACCTGGGAAGGCTGGGGTGTCTCTGTCCCTCTCACCCCTGGTGTGACCCCACCCAAACATCATCGGGGTGAGAGGGACAGAGACACCCCGAAACCCCCAGAAGGGCTAAATGTGGGGTTTGGGTTGGGACTGAGGATTTAGGAAGGGGTTGGAACTGGGGCTGGGGTTGGAGTTAGAGCTGAGATTTGCTTTGGAGCTGGGATTGAGGTTAAGGCTAAACATGGGATTGGCTTGAGATAGGGTCTGGGGTTGAGATAGGGTCTGGGGCCAGACAAGTCTGGGGCTGGGATGAGATTAAATATGGGACTGTGAGTGTGTCTAAATGTAGAGTGAGACTGAGATCAGGATCAGGGTTAGCTTTGGCACTGAGCGCATGCAGGGTGGGACAGCTGAGATGTCACTGCAGGATGTCCCTGGCATGGTCCCAGCCCTCCTCAGGCACCTCCAAACATGGGGGGCAGCTGGGGGCTCCAAGATCCAGGGGCTCCCACGCTGCCCCTCAATACCAGGCGAGCATTCCATGAAGGCAGCCCTGCCTGTGACCCTTGGGGATCTGGGATCAGCCATCACAACCCTGTGGGGGCAGCTACAGAGACACGGACAGATTTCCATCCCTCCCCCACCGGCTTCCTATCCATTTCAATCCCAAATTCCCCATTTTCATCCCCAAATCGCTCATTTGAATCCTAAAATTCCCAGTTTTAACCTGTAATCCCCACTTTTCCCAACAGATTACCCATTTTCACACCAAAATTCCATTTTCCTCCTAAACCAGAACATTCCACCCAAAAACTCCCATTTTGCAGCCCCAAAACATCCAAAATCGTCTTTTATCCCTCACACCCCCATTTTAATCCCTCAATCTCTATTTTTTGTCCAAAATCTTGATTTTGGCACAAAATTGTCCACTTTGCCACAAAATACCCTTTTTTACCTCAAAAATCACTTATTTCAGTCCAAAATTTCCTGTTTCCCCCCCAAATTATCCCACTTTGACTCCAAACTCCCCAAGTCAACACCAAAATCCTCAATTTAGCTCCAAATCTCATTTTTTCACCCCAAGAATCTGAAATTCACTCCAAATTTTCCTTTTCATCCCAAAATTTCCTGGTTTTCTTCAAAATGTGTCTTGTTGCAACAAAATGTCCATTTTTATGGAAGGGTGAAGCCCAGCTGCCCTTTTCTTCTGGTGCCGCCTCAACTCCTCCCCAGAGGATCTCAAACTCACCAGGAGCAGGACAATCCCCATTCCGTCTTTCCTTGTGTCTGCAGCCTGGAACATCCACTCAGAACAAAGCACTTTCTGAAAGCCCTGCTGAATGACATCAGGAAGAAGTTTGTGAGAAAGGGAGGAAAGTGTATTTTAATAGGAAATGAAAGTTTCAGAATGATTGATTTCTGTCCCATTCATTTTCAGTCATTTCCAGGTCTGTTTTCAGAGTGCCACCTTCTCAGCTGATTGTGTTTGTGTCCTCCTTTCTCTCCTGCCTTTCTTTGCCTGCTCTCTTTCTCTCTCAGTGTCTCTCCTGACACAGGAGACAGCTCCCACCAAAGATCCTCCCCTCATTTAATTCCCAGTCCAGGCGCTAAAACTACCATGGATGAAGCTCTGGAGGCTGGCACTGAAATGTCCCTGTAAGATCTTGCTGCAATTGACTTTTGGCTCCTTCTTGAGAGCTTTGCCTTCAAGGGCAGGAACATCTTTTCCTTGCTGGGAACTGGCATTCCAGAGCCTTGGAGTGTGTGCCATGGATCCCAGAGGGGCATTCCCGAGGCTGGTCCTGCCGTGCCTCCCAAGGGAGCTGTGCAGGGCCAGGGCACAAGGTCCAGCAGCCGTGGGGGCTCCCAGAGCAGAGTGCAAAGGTGGCTTTGCTGGACATTTTCCAGCACATTCCCAGCTGGAAGCAGAGGGAAGAAGGAAAGAGAAGCGAGTCCCTGACAGAATCATGAAATGATTGGGGTGGGAGGAGACCCTGCCCATGGGTGACTTGGCTGAAAGCCAAGTGCAGCCAGCTCTTACAATGACATTTCCCTGCCAGCCTGTGCTGGTGACAGCAGCAGGGCGCCAGTTTAGCACTCTGTGGGTGTAACCCAACTGTGCATTCTACTCCCCTTATCTCATTCCTGATGAGCTGTTCATGATGGGTCGTTTGCAGGAGCTGCCCAGCTCTCCCCAGACCCCTCAGGTACAGCTGAGTGTTAAAAGAGATAAGGAAGGAGAGGCAAACCCTGGGAGGCAGGGCAGTGTTTCTTTTCCTTCACACCAATGACTCAGCTGTGATAACTCTCTCCAGGGAAGCACCAGCACAGTCCCACTCAGCCTGGGGGGATCATCTCTGCTAATGGGCCAGCATGGGCTCAATGGCACCAGCACAATGGGCAGCTGCAAGGACTGAGACCATCAAGGACTCCCAATATATCCCACCAGTTAAAACCAGCACAGTGTTTAAGAGCTTTTTGCAGTCATCATACACTTGGTGACTTCTGAAGATGGATTTGTGCAGGAGGAACCCTCAAACATAACATAAAGTGGGGTAAGGAAGCCCTTGGACCAACTCCAATAGTTTGACCCAGGAGTGGGTTACTGCTGTTATAAATGCATATTATAGTGTTGGCTTTTCACAAATAATGAATGCTGTGTGTATGATGTTGTTCCTTGAGGAGGTGGCTTTTGTTATAGAAATATAATCACTTTTAAATGCTTTAATGCCTTTTTGTTCTAGCTTAGATGGAGTGGCTAATGTAGCTGTGTTAAAATGGACCTAGCTTAAAAGAATTAAAGCACCTGCTTAGTTGGATAAGCATGGGTGTAACAGGCTCCTGCCCCAGGACATCTCTCTCGACAATAACCATCTGCTGGACATCTCTATCGACAATAACCATCTGCTGGACACCGATGGACAAAAGAAGATCTTGGAGTCTCCAAAGAAACTCCACATGCTCTAAAAAGGCGGACCCAAGGAGGAGCCATGCTAACGAGTACTTGGGAAATGTAAAATAGTTTGGAGGAAAGTTTGAATATGTATACTTGTCTATGAATATGGAACAGGCTGATGCAATAAGAAAAGTATAGAAAGAGAGTCTCTCACCATGTCAGGCGTGCTCTTGCCTCCGTGCCAAGGGTTCCCGGCGTCACCTGGACGTTGTAACCTTTTACCCTATACCTTGTCCCTTCTTGTCCTTTTATTAACCCTTTAAATTTTACCAGGAGCCCGGAGCTCGTGTTTAACATTCAGCATTTCTTGTTTGGCCTCAGTTTTGCCCTCGCTGCCCGCGCCGCCTTTCAGGGCCCGCGCGCGGCCGAGGCCGCCCCGCCCTCCCCGCTCGGGCCCGGCGGTGGCGCGGAGCATCACGGGAAAGACTTTTCCCGCCGCCGCCCGGGGCCCTCAGGCGCGGGTGGCGGCGGCGGGGCCGGGAGAGGAGGAGGCTGCGCGGGGGCAGCGAGCGCGTTCGGCGAGCAGGGGGAGCCGGGCACGGCTGAGGCTGGCCACGGGCTGCGGGCGCTGCCGGGCCACGCGCGGGGTCTCTTTGCCAAGGACATTTCTGGGTGCGTCGCTTGGAGTCTTTTGCCTTGCTGCCGTTTGTCGCACGCCGGCGCCGCTTCTTCTTCAGCCCGCGGCGGGGCCGAGCAGGAGCGCAGCGGGGCGAGGGAGTGAGGCAGCAATGAAGGCGGGAGGCGGGGCAGGGGCACGGCGGCTTTGGAGAGCCGGGCCCCGGCCTTCGAGAGATGCCGCTGCTGCCTGTGCGGGCACAGGGCGGGGGGCAGGAAGTGCGGCGGCTCCCAGAGACTCCCTCCTTCCCTCCCCGGGAGCCGTGGGGCGCGGTGAGGCGCAGGGGAGGGGCAGTGGCGGTGGCGAGGGTGAGGGAGAGAGGAGGATGATTAAAGAGGCTTGAGATGTCACCGTGTGACTGCTCCTGACCTGTCTTTGGCAGCCCAGAGTCTTCTAGGATGTGAGCATGGAGCGCCTGTCACTGCCAGTGACCTCCTGGCTCCTTGGAAGCCCCGGAGAGCCCTGCGATGTCACCATGGAAGGCGTGTGAGGCTCATGCAGGTGAGCTTGGGGCTCTTGAAAAACCTGACTCTCTCTGGGATGTGAGGGTGGGATCCTTGGGAGGGTCTGTGACCTGAGTGCTCTTGAGCAGTTTAGAGAAAGCTGGGATGTCCCCATGGAACTGTTGTTCCTGCTGGTGCCATCAGAGTTCTTGAGCAGCCTAGAGACACATGGCATGTCAGCCCAGAGCTGCTGCCATTGCCTGGGATCTCCCTGATCTTTAGGAGCACAGCAGCTGCTGGCATGTCACAATGGAAGCCCTGGGAGTGCCTGTGACAAAGCGCTTCTTTAGCAGCCTGGAGAGCCCTGGCATGTCCCTGTGGAGTCCCTGTAACAGCGTGGGACCTCATGGTTCTTTTGCAGCCTTCAACAGCCTGGCAATGTCACCATAGAGCTGCTGGGAGTGCCTGGGACAAGACAACTTTTTCCCATCATGGAGACTTCTAGGATGTCAGCGTGGAAGCCGTGTGAGTGCCTGTGACATGGCAGCTGCTTAGCAGCCTAGAGACACTTGTGATGTTGCCATTGAGAGCCTGTGACAGCCTGTGAGGTCAGTGTGGTTTGGCAAATGGGAGACTCCTGGGATGTCCCCATGGAGCCCCTGGGATTGCCCATGACCTCAGTGTTGTTTAGGATCATGGAGAGCACTGGGATGTCACCCTAGAAGCTGAGTGAGTGCCTGTGCCAAATGGGCTCCTTAAGATGTAGAGAGCCCTGTGTTGTCCTCATGGACACTGGTGACTGCGTGTGACCTGCCAAGTCGTTGGAAGATGCAAGAGCTCTGGAATGTCCCAGTGGATGGCCTGTGCCTGTGTGTGATCTGGACTTTTGAGCAGGCTGGAGACAAGTCTGATGTCAGCATGGACTGGAGTGGGGGGTGGTGGTTCAGGGAGGTAAGGCTGGGGGAGGAACGTGTGGCAGGGCTGGCTTGGAGCCGCTCAGGCACTGGGTGGGCAGGGACAGCACCAGAACCCAGGCCTGGGAAACACTCGTGTCCCCCACTGGCCAAGTCCGGTCACGGGCAGCAGGTCTGCCCTCCATTGGGATGGGAGGTCACGTCACCCCAGTGGGACAGGGGACCAGGTGTACCCCCTGTCCCCAGCATGCCAAATCTGG
Organism: Eopsaltria australis; assembly: GCA_034509425.1. NCBI lineage: Eukaryota > Metazoa > Chordata > Aves > Passeriformes > Petroicidae > Eopsaltria > Eopsaltria australis. The sequence goes on along the minus strand of JAVTVJ010011016.1, from coordinate 22,335 downwards.
TCAGGGAAGGCCAGGTCTACTCCCTGGGGTCTCAGCCATGGTCTGCCTGCTGCTGCCATGGGAGGCCTTCCCTCCTCTCCCGGTCAGGCCAGGTCTGCTCACCAAAACAATGGCAGTAGTGGTATTTCAGCGATGGCCTGGATTCCAACAGGGGATCACCCCACAGTGGCTGCTGACTGTACACCAGGCTCTACAGGGTCTTCTTTCCCCACTGAGTCCACCAAGCCTGTTCCCTTAGCTGTGGTTTGACTGGATAGTAGGTAGGGACAGTGGGAATCTTGTCCATCCATTCATGTGCATGATTAATGAGATGATGAGGCATTTGGCTATTTAACAGACATGTATTTTCATATATGTCCCTTTCCGGGTTAAGTGTAGGTGGCCCATGCACCTTGGTCAGATCGGGTATAATTTGGTCCTGATGAAGGGTTGAACATAGGTGGCCTGTCCTGGCTGCTTTGCTCACTTCTGTCTGTAAATGATATTCCTCCTTGAGGCAGGTCTAGTTGTTAGATCCTCATCCAGCTCGGGCTATCTGGCCAACCCTTCCCACTGGGTGTAAAGATGGAAACTCTCATCAGTCTGTACCCAAGAGTTACAAAACTCCAACCTCACTAAATCAGCCTTCTCTTGCAGCAGTGTAGAGGGTGCAGGTGTAAAATGTATGGCCAGGACTTCCTTCAAATCTGAAGGATCAGTTGATGTGGCCGTTCATACATGGAATAATCGTATGGACTGCACCATTGTGCACATTTGTAGGTTTAGTCAGTCCAGTTGAGGGTGGTCTAAGTCAGCAGCAGACGCTCAGCTACTGTTGAGCTGTGTTGATCTAATGCCCATGGAGCAGGCTCTGGGTAGTGAGGTCCTTAAAGGTGCTACCAAAAAATTGATTTCACCTTTTTGTGAAGCTGTTGCTTGGTGGCGAGTCCAAATGATGGGAAGGGGTGTCGCAGTAGAGACGGACACACGACACGCTCATAATCCAAGGACAGAAAAGTTTTTTATTATTCCCTGTTAGTAGTTTTCTAGCTTTTTCTCAGCTACTGTGGTTTGTTCTGATTGGCTGCTTAGCAAACAATGACAGGGCTGTCTGCAACACAAGGACCATTGAAAGAGCAATCCAATTAGCTATAGAAGCAATTAGTTCCATATTGTAATCAAGTTCCTTCTGGTACACTCTTGATGTTCCACAGCAGAAACATCTCCTTGTGTGAAGAACATCTACTTTGATTATCTTCTTGGCTGTCAAGGTGGCTTTCATTGTGGCTGCAGGTTGTCACGGAGTTTTCTCACGGGTAGATTTTGACTGTTTTTAAGTCAGCCTCTGTGAGGCTTTCAGACCAAGTGTCAGCCTCATCAAACCCCATCAAGTGGTATCTGTTCCCACCTCTCTCACACTGGGGCAGAGGTTAACTCAGTGAGTGCGAGGGTGTCTGGTGGGAGCAGTGCAACTTCCATGGCAAGGCCCCGTTAGTAACTATGCTCTCATAGTTTGCTGGATAGTAGGTAGGGACAGAGGGAATCTCATTCATCCATTCATGCACATCACTAATTAGATGACGAGGCATTTGCCTATCTAATAAACATACTAAATGTGTATGTTTCTTTTCCGGGTTAAGTGAAAGTGGCCTGTCCACCTGGTCCAGATCGGAATTTAAAGTGCCCAAATATGGGCAGGTGACACGGTATGAGCAGAATGAAAAGCCCCACTGGTGTCCACCCCTCCTTATCCTTGATGAAACGTCACATGCCAATTCTTATTTATTTTACAATTTCAAGAACAATGGATCGAGCTTGGCTGGTAAAAATATGTACAATATCTACAGAGGATAGGAGCGCTCTGGATGCTAGGATCTTCTCTAGCCTCGTTTTAGAGAGGCCGAGGGCCGATAGCAACTCAGAGTTCTTTTCGTACCACTTTCCCCGCGCCCCCAAGGGAAAGCCCACAAAGTCCACAACAATGGCATTAGTCAGCTCTTCTACCTGGTTGAGGAGGCGCTGATATTTTATTACCTTCTCAGCCGCCACATCCTTCAAAGAGGAGTTGCTGTGCTCATATCTGACTGTCACGTCCACCACAATTGCCTTTTCTTCCTTAACAAAGATTAAATCCGGTTTAGACAATTCTTTATCCTCATCTCTGATATGTGGCTCCTGGAAAACAATCCAATTCTCCTTAGCCTCACGGCTAAGGATTTCACAGATGGGATTGTGATGTTTGATCCTGGCATCTTGAATAATTGGACAGTTCCCAATAATGTGGGCGGTAGTCTCAAACTCAGCACCACAATGTCTGCAGGATCGTATGCAGTCACCGTGCCTACCCCTCGCCAGGAACTCTCTTGTGGGGTAGACATTGGCCCTCAGTTGAAGTGCGGTTATCAGTTCCTGTGGGGTATGCCTTTATAGCGTGTTATCCACCCATTACTGATTTTATCGTTCTCAAAGTTCTCGACTCCATGGCCCTGGGCAACCAGCTGTTTCCATTTCTGGAACTCTATCTTCCGCCAATTACAAGGTCTCAGGTAGTGGAATTTTTGGACTGGTGCCTCCCACTCCGACAATTCTTCATCCCCACTCACCACACTCTCCAAACGTGGAATAGGCTCCCAGATTTGCGGGATGGACTCCTTCACTCCTCCAACTCTTACCCACGACTTTTCGTACAACGAGTCCAGATGACTGTCTTTCAAAAATACTTTAAGAGTCTCATCCAAAGACTGTGCAAGTCGATGCAGCCTCCGCGCCTGGATACTGGGAATGACCGCCACCAATTTCAGGATACCTAATCCACCGTCCTTACAGCTGGAATGCAAAATACCATCACACATAGAAGGTGGAAGATGAAGCCACCCTTTAACTGCAGTTCGAATTTGCAAGTCAAGGGATTCTAGGAGCCCCGCTGTCACCTTGGTGTGGTCAGCCAGATATACCAATCTCTGGATGGTATATGTCCTTAGTATATCCGCCTTCTGAAGAGGTTTAAGTGGTGCTTCCCCTATCTGTTGGAGCCATTTCTCTAATTTCTCAGACAACCCTGGGTCCGCAAAGCCAGTCCAGGGGTCTACCCAAGTGCCAAAATATTTCTCAGAGTGTCCTGGATCACTCATTGAGGGGGGTGCCACCTATGGTCCATATAGGACAATCGTTGATGGTATACGCATCTTTTGTGGCTTTGATGTAAAAGCCATGACATTTCTCCCCCTGTGTTTTGAGACCGGTAAGATTGCAAAAGGCCTCCAAAATTTTGATGTTATCCTGCATACCATCCCAGGAATCACTCAATAACACAAGGTCATCAGCAAAGGCCATGGCCATAATTTTCATCCCACCATGATGGAACCCCTTTCCCTTTTGCTCCAACTTACATAGAAGAGGATCGATAGCAAGGTTGAATAACAAAGGTGACATAGGATTGCCTTGCTTGACACCTGTAAGGATCTTAATGGGGTCTGTCTGGCCCTTTTTGGTAGTAATGCACGTTGTGATGTTCTCGTACATTTAACCAATTAGATGGATCAGATGGGGGTCAAGCCCCTCTGTTCAAGACCCTTAATAATATGCCGATGGCATACTGTGTCAAATGCTTTGGCAATGTCTACGAAAACGACCCCCAGATCTTTGTGCTCCGACTTTGCGTATTTAACCACAAGCTGTAATAGCTTGAGGTTTTCGGAACACCCAGATGCACGAATGAACCCCCGCTGTCTGGGGTGAATCGGACACGCTCGGTCCAGCCTAGCCGTCAAAATCCTAGAGAACAACCTAAGCACCATAGAGGCTATGGTGATAGGTCTCCAGTTATTGACGTCCCGAAGCCTCTCTGGATCAGAGGACTTGGGAATCAGGACAGTCCGGCATGCCCTTAGTGCGTCCGGAATTGTTCCTGTCGCGAGCCAGAGGTTGGAGCTGTCACTCAACAGGGAATACTTTGGGTCCCATTTATTCAGATGACCCACCGTAAACCCATCCGGCCCCGGAGCTGAGGTCCTCTTAACCTCCTTCAAGTTCTTTTCAACCTCTTTTTCTGTAATGAGAGCCCAAAACATGGTGTTATCAGCTTCCTTATATGAAAGGAAGGGTTCAAGGCCCTTAAACTCAGCAGATGACTCCCATCTCGCTTTAAAATTTGAGTAGACAATGTCAGATGGAATATCGCATTGCAAGGCGTCTGAGTTATCCGAAATAACCCTTGCCAATCTCCCCCTGTGTAAGTCAAGCAATTTCTGATAACACAGATATTTCCCACACTTTTTAGCTCTTTTCTGCATCCAATTAGCTGTTTTCCTGGATGCTTTTTGGCTCTGAGACCTTTGTGATCTAGAACCCTTGGATTTAATCTGGCTTAGCAAACCCAAGTCTCCGAAACATTCCTCATAACAATCATTCACCACTTTCTGCGGGTCTTCCCCTTCCAAAATACGCTCAAAAGCCCACTTACACCTGGTGAATCTGCCCACCGACAACCCCTTCTTGATGGAATCCCAATAATGGAGCTTCAAACGTCCCTCTTTTGGCAAAGCAACCACCTGGGCTTGGTCTTCTGTGCCCCCTTGGAGTACGCCTTCCTCTCCAGTTGTGAGCACATCTGAGGGACTCTTCATAAGAAGGCGCCTCTTATCACGGATTTGCTTTGTTGTCTTAGATGGAATATGCTCCGCAATCAACTTATTAATATTCCTGTTACCAGCGTACGTCACCATCAGGCATTTCAACAGGGCTTCTTCCTCCTCAGTCCACACCTTATTGTGGACTCCTCTCAAAGATGACTCTTTTGGATGGGAGGCAGCAATCCTCTCCAGGTTCCTCCCAAGAGGATGCATTGACCTCTTGTATTGGCCCAGCCCAATTTTGGTTGGAACCCTTTCTGACAAACCTCACACACCCAAGCGCCCGTAGGAACCACACAAACCTCCCCTTTGCAAGGTGGGACATGGCAGACAATACTGTGGTATTTAAGATTTTGTTTACCACATTTGGAGCACTTAAACCAGATCTTTTTCTGCCTATGCGCACGTTGGAGATGGTCAATAAGTCCCAGCATCCTTGTAAACTGGGTAGCACAGAGTGGACAAGATGGAGTTTTGTCCGGGACGGACAGCACAGGTGTCACAGCTGGTGTCACACCCTCCCTGCTCCCGGGAGGAGCTTCTGGTGTTTTGGGCTCCTCACCATCCCCTTGAGCACCGTCATTTCCCACGCTTATAGGAGGCCCAGGTGGCAAGGCCTCAAATGGCTCTGGGAATTTGGCCAATTCCTCCCTTACATTTGCCAGATTGATCCCCGGTTCATAACCGAATTTGGAGTTAACAAACTCCAAGTTCACTAGATGGAGCCCAACATCCTCCAGCTGGGAGGCCGGAGATGGCACAACGTTGGCCGATTTGACCCTGTGATCCAAAGGGTCTGTTTGCGTGCCCGTAGATATGAACCTTAGCCCGAGCGATTGCACCATTGTCAAATCAAAAGTTCAAGTAAAGGACAGTCCAAGTGAGGGTAGTTTCAGTCAGTAGCTGGCCCTCTCCAGACTACCAACTTTGCCCAACTTAGCCTGTGGACAAGGCTTTAGGAACAGCGAGAGAACTGAACCAAACAATTTCATTTCTGCAGGATCGTGAAACTACCGCTGGGTGGCAAATCCAGGCGATAGGGAGGGTAGATAGTATCCCTCACTCACACTGGGGCGGAAGCCGACTTAGTTACCCAAAGGGTATCCAGCGGGACCTCAGGGAGTTGCAGCTTCCACGGCTGAGCCCAGTTAGTAACTATGCCCTCATCTAACAAACATACTAAGAACGTATGCTTCTTTTCCGGGTTAAGTGAAGGTGGCCCGTCCACCTTGTCCAGATCCAAATTTGATGAGCCCAAATATGGGCAGGTGACACGGTATGAGCGGAATGACAAGCCCCACCGGTGTCCACCCCTCCTAATCCGTGCGAAACGTCACAAGCTATTTATTTATTTATTTAACAATTTAAGGTAGAATGGAACAAGCTTGGCTGGAAAAGATATGTACAATATCTACAGAGGATAGGAGCGCTCTGGATGCTAAGGTGCGAGCGGTCTTCTCTAGCCTCGTTTTAGAGAGGCCGAGGGCCGATAGCAACTCAGAGTTCTTTTCGTACCACTTTCCCCGCGCCCCCAAGGGAAAGCCCACAAAGTCCACAACAATGGCGTTGGTCAACTCTTCTACCTGGTTGAGAAGGGGCTGATATTTTCGAACCTTCTCAGCCGCAGCATCCTTCAGAGAGGAGTTGCTGTGCTCATATCTGACTGTCACGTCCACCACAATTGCCTTTTCCTCCTTCACAAAGATTAAATCCGGTTTAAACAATTCTTTATCCTCATCTCTAATATGTGGCTCCTGGAAAACGGTCCAATTCTCCTTCTTAGCCTCACGGCTAAGGATTTCACAGATGGCATTATGACGCTTGATCCTGGCGTCTTGAATAATTGCACAGTTTCCAATTATGTTGGCGGTAGTCTCAAACTCAGCACCACAATGTCTGCAGGATCGTATGCAGTCACCGTGCCTACCCCTCGCCAGGAACTCTCTTGTGGGGTAGACATTGGCCCTCAGTTGAAGTGCGGTTATCAGTTCCTGTGGGGTATGCCTTTATAACGTGTTATCCACCCATTACTGATCTTATCATTCTCAAAGTTCTTGACACCGTGGCCCTGGGCAACCAGCTGTTTCCACTTGTGGAATTCTGTCTTCCGCCAATTACAAGGTCTCGGATAGCGGAATTTCTGGACTGGTGCCTCCCACTCCGACAATTCTTCATCCCCACTCACCACACTTTCCAGTCGTGGAATAGGTTCCCAAATTTGGGGGATGGACTCTTTTACTTCTCCAGCTCTCACCCACAACTTTTCATACAACGAGTCCAGATGACTGTCTTTCAAAAATACTTTAAGAGTTTCATCCGAAGACTGTGCAAGTCGATGCAGCCTCCGCGCCTGGATACTGGGAATGAGCGCCGCCAATTTCAGGATACCTAATCCACCGTCCTTACAGCTGGAATACAAAATACCATCACACGTAGAAGGTGGAAGATGAAGCTACCCTTTAACTGCAGTTCGAATTTGCAAGTCAAGGGATTCTAGGAGCCCCGCTGTCACCTTGGTGTGGTCAGCCAGATATACCAATCTCTGGATGGTATAAGTCCTTAGTATATCCACCTTCTGAAGAGGTTTAAGTGGTGCTTCCCCTATCTGTTGGAGCCATTTCTCTAATTTCCCAGGCAGACCTGGGTCTGCAAAGCCAGTCCAGGGGTCTACCCAAGTGCCAAGATATTTCTCAGAGTGTCCTGGATCAATCATATTGAGGGGGGTGCCACCTATAGTCCATATAGGACAATCGTTGATGGTATACGCATCTTTTGTGGCTTTGATGTAAAAGCCATGACATTTCTCCCCCTGTGTTTTGAGACCGGTACGATCGCAAAAGGCCTCCAAAATTTTGATGTTATCCTGCATTCCATCCCAGGAGTCACTCAATAACACAAGGTCATCAGCAAAGGCCATGGCCGTAATTTTCATCCCACCATGATGGAACCCCTTTCCCTTTTGTTCCAACTTACATAGAAGAGGATCAATAGCAAGGTTGAATAACAAAGGTGACATAGGATCGCCTTGCTTGACACCTGTAAGGATCTTAATGGGGTCTGTCTGGCCCTTTTTGGTAGTAATGCACGTTGTGATGTTCTCGTACATTTCACCAATTAGATGGATCAGATGGGGGTCAAGCCCCCTCTTTTTAAGACCCTTAATAATATGCCAATGGCATACTGTGTCAAATGCTTTGGCAATGTCTACGAAAACCACCCCAAGGTCTTTGTGCTCCGACTTTGCGTACTTAACCACAAGCTGTAATAGCTTGAGGTTTTCGGAACACCCAGATGCACGAATGAACCCCCGCTGTCTGGGGTGAATCGGACACGCTCGGTCCAGCCTAGCCATCAAAATCCTAGAGAACAACCTAAGCCCCATAGAGGCTATGGTGATAGGTCTCCAGTTATTGACGTCCCGAAGTGTCTCCAGATCAGAGGACTTGGGAATCAGGACAGTCCGGCATGCCCTTAGTGCATCCAGAATTGTTCCTGTTGTGAGCCAGAGGTTGAAGCTGTCACTCAACAGGGAATACTTTGGGTCCCATTTATTCAGATGACCCACCGTAAACCCATCCGGCCCCGGAGCTGAGGTCCTCTTAACCTCCTTCAAGTTCTTTTCAACCTCTTTTTCTGTAATGAGGGCCCGAAACATGGTGTTATCAGCTTCCTTATATGAAAGGAAGGGTTCAAGGCCCTTGAACTCAGCAGATGACTCCCATCTTGCTCTAAAATTTGAGTAGACAATGTCAGATGGAATATCTCATTGCAAGGTGTCCGAGTTATCCAAAATAACCCTTACCAGTCTCCCCCTATGCAAGTTGAACAATTTCTGATAACGCAGATATTTCCCACACTTTTTAGCTCTTTTCTGCATCCAATTAGCTGTTTTCCTGGATGCTTTTTGGCTCTGAGACCTTTGTGATTTAGAACCCTTGGATTTAATCTGGCTTAGCGAACCCAAATCTCCGAAACATTCCTCATAACAATCATTCACCACTTTCTGCAGGTCTTCCCCTTCCAAAATACTCTCAAAAGCCCGCTTACACCTGGTGAATCTGCCCACCGACAACCCCTTGTTGATGGAATCCCAATAATGGAGCTTCAAATGTCCCTCTTTTGGCAAAGAAACCACCTGGGCTTGGTCTTCTGTGCCCCCTTGGAGTACGCCTTCCTCTCCAGTTGTGACCACATCTGAGGGACTCTTCATAAGAAGGCGCTTCTTATCACTGATTTGCTTTGTTGTCTTAGATGGAATATGCTCCGCAATCAACTTATTAATATTCTTGTTACCAGCGTACGTCACCATCAGGCGTTTCAACAGGGCTTCTTCCTCCTCAGTCCACACCTTATTGTGGACTCCTCTCAAAGATGACTCTTTTGGACGGGAGGCAGCAGTCCTCTCCTGGTTTTTCCCAAGAGGATGCATTGACCTCTTGTGTTGACCCGGACCAATTTTGGTCGGGAACCCTCTCTGACAAACCTCACACACCCACCTCACACACCCACCCCTTCAGCTGGGGGCTAAGACTGTGCAAACTTGGCTTCTGTGAGCTGTACTTTGCCTCCACCCCAAACTCAGCCAGAAATGATTCTCAGTACAGCTGGTGGCCCCAGCCTCTGTGGACGCATTCCTTTCCCTCAGACCGAGATGATTGAACAATAGGCTTTTCCCTTTATCTAATCTCAGCAGTTTGGCTCAGTTCAAGGTCCCAGTCAGGTATCTTCAGAGAGGCTTCTCTGATATATCAATGTTTGAGGCATGAACTATTTTCAGTCTCTGAGAGGCCCACTTAAAAATGCAGAGTCTCTTGCACATGTGTCATTTGCAACACTGAGTTTAGGGTGAAGAAGTGGGATGTGAAAATTCTGGGCTCATTGGGGGGAAAAAAAAAAGGTTTTCCTTCCACCACAGTTAAGAATTCCATCATTTGTTCCGAGTAAAGCACAGGAGAACTCACATGGTTCAGGAGGCAAAGGAAAAAACTCCAGAGAGAAGCTGTTGGAATGCAATTTCAAAAGCGGCCAAAATGTTCCATAGCTCCAATTTAAACTGGGAAATTCCAAGAGGAAATGATGCTGAATATTCCAGTTGAAGAAGGTTTAGGTGGGCTCTTGGCAAGGAATTGCTCCCTGTGAGCTTGGTCAGGCCCTGGCACAGGTTGCCCAGAGAAGCCGTGGCTGCCCCTGGATCCCTGGAAGAGTCCAAGGCCCGGCTGGGTGGGGCTTGAAGCAGCCTGGGCTAGTGGAAGGTGTCCTTGCCCATGGCAGGGGGTGGCACTGCTTGGGCTTTAAGGTCCCTCCCAACCCAAGGCATTCCACCATTCTCTGGTTCTGCAAACCACTGTGAGACCTTTCACATCAGGGAGGAGTCAATTCCATCCTGCTCAGAGATCCTAAGGATAACATTTGATGTGTTTGTGTATGGTAAAATTTAGTCCTGGCCGTGGAACAGGAGGAGATTCCTCTAAAATTAAATATTTGCATCTTAAAATCCTTAAATGTAAAGATTTAATATGTGGCATCTAGAAATGCTGGCTGTGAATGAGGCTGCATGTCACACTCTCCAGTATTATTTGCCCCTCCTGGGGGCCGTGTTCCCCAGCTGCTCCTCTTCATCTTCTGACTCATCACTCATCTCTGGCTCTTTTCCCATGCCCACGGCTGGTCTCTTGTGTAACAGTCTCCTTTTGTCACTTATTTGCTTGGCTGTTTTTGAAGGAATGTGCTCTGCAATTAATTGATTGATGGTTTTGTTTCCCCCAAACTGTACCTCCAGTTGAATCAGAAGCTGTTCCTCCTCTTTTGTCCACACTCTTTTGTGGGCTCCTCGGGCGGAGTTCTCTTTGGGGTGGGATGCAGCAATCCTCTCCTGCCTCCTGACCACAAGATGAGCATGTCTTTTGTGTTGGCCCAGGCAGATCTTTGTCAGGAAATCCCTTCCACACACGTCACAGATCCACTCCCCAGCTGGAGCCCTTCCTGTTGTTCCCCTGCATTTGGGATAGTGACAAGCGATCCTGTGATGGTTCAAACTCTCCTTACCGCAGCCAGCACACTGAACACAGATCTTGCTTTTCCCATGGGCTCTCTTCAGGTGCTCAATCAAGTCCAACACACGCTCTGTCGGGGTCCCACAGCACGGACAGGGTGGATTTTTGTTGGGAATCGTCACCGTTCGGATCTCCTCTGGGGCTGAATCTGCGTTGTTTGCCTGTCGGGGTGGGGATGTTCCCGCTGTGCCACCCTTCCATTTCTGGCCACTTCTTCTGCCGCTGTTCTCTCCAGATCCCCCCAGTGCGTCCCTGGCACGATGGCGTCAGCAGCGGGGTTGTCCTGCAGCCAGGGGTGATGCTGGGCTGGGAGATGGAGCACGAGAGAGGGGGAAAGGGGCACTGACTTCCTCCTCACCTGCCTGAGTGTCCTGGGGCCTCTTCCTTTTCCTCACAGCCTTCTCCTTCATCTGGCCAGATTTGGGAATGGGAAATCCTGGTCTGGGGAGAAAAACAAGGTGTGAGTGTGTTGGCTTGGGGGTCCCTCCTGCACAAGTCCATCTTTAGAAGTCACCAGGTGTTTCATGACTGCAAAAAGCTCTTAAACACTGTGCTGGTTTTAACTGGTGGGAGAAATGAACCCCACTGAACTGCCCCACAAGGGATTAAGGTCAGAGTTACAATTCACCAAAGAGATTACAAGAAATACAATGCTACAGCCTTGACCCACAAAGGCTGAGTTTAACCAGGCACCCTGGGACAAGAACAGAATGGTGTTTATTAGTTCCTGTGCTGAGCACCACGTGCATGCATAGCAAAAGGACAGAACACAAAACCTGTTGGTCAGTGGTGGTCACAGTCCTGTCAAAGTGATGGCTGCAGTCTTGTTGACAGCAGTGGTCACAGTCCTGTTGGAGTTCTGCTCCTCCTCCAGATCTGCAGAGTGTTGCCACAAGTGCCCAAGACCAAAGATTATATAGGCTCACATTCAGGTGGGAATGCTCAGTCCCTCCCCCTGGGCGGGGAGTTTTACAAGGGAATGATGTAATCCTGTGAGTCATGGGATCTTTTGGGGAGTCCTTGATGGTCTGAGTCCTTGCAGCTGCCCATTGTGCTGGTGCCATTGAGCCCATGCTGGCCCATTAGCAGAGATGATCCCCCCAGGCTGGGTGGGACTGTGCTGGTGCTTCCCTGGAGAGAGTTATCACAGCTGAGTCATTGGTGTGAAGGAAAAGAAACACTGCCCTGCCTCCCAGGGTTTGCCTCTCCTTCCTTATCTCTTTTAACACTCAGCTGTAACCTGAGGGGTCTGGGGAGAACTGGGCAGCTCCTGCAAACGACCCATCATGAACAGCTCATCAGAAATGAGATAAGGGGAGTAGAATGCACAGTTTGGTTACACCCACAGAGTGCTAAACTGGCGCCCTGCTGCTGTCACCAGCACAGGCTGGCAGGGAAATGTCATTGTAAGAGCTGGCTGCACTTGGCTTTCAGCCAAGTCACCCATGGGCAGGGTCTCCTCCCACCCCAATCATTTCATGATTCTGTCAGGGACTCGCTTCTCTTTCCTTCTTCCCTCTGCTTCCAGCTGGGAATGTGCTGGAAAATGTCCAGCAAAGCCACCTTTGCACTCTGCTCTGGGAGCCCCCACGGCTGCTGGACCTTGTGCCCTGGCCCTGCACAGCTCCCTTGGGAGGCACGGCAGGACCAGCCTCGGGAATGCCCCTCTGGGATCCATGGCACACACTCCAAGGCTCTGGAATGCCAGTTCCCAGCAAGGAAAAGATGTTCCTGCCCTTGAAGGCAAAGCTCTCAAGAAGGAGCCAAAAGTCAATTGCAGCAAGATCTTACAGGGACATTTCAGTGCCAGCCTTCAGAGCTTCATCCATGGTAGTTTTAGCTCCTGGATTGGGAATTAAATGAGGGGAGGATCTTTGGTGGGAGCTGTCCTGTGTCAGGAGAGACACTGAGAGAGAAAGAGAGCAGGCAAAGAAAGGCAGGAGAGAAAGGAGGACACAAACACAATCAGCTGAGAAGGTGGCACTCTGAAAACAGACCTGGAACTGACTGAAAATGAATGGGACAGAAATCAATCATTCTGAAACTTTCATTTCCTATCAAAATACACTTTCCTCCCTTTCTCACAAACCTCCTCCTGATGTCATTACGCACGGCTTTCAGAAAGTGCTTTGTTCTGAGTGGATGTTCCAGGCTGCAGACACAAGGAAAGAGGGAATGGGGATTGTCCTGCTCCTGGTGAGTTTGACATCCTCAGCGGAGGAGATGAGGAGGCACCAGAAGAAAAGGGCAGCTGGGCTTCACCCTTCCATAAAAATGGACATTTTGTTGCAAGAAGATCCATTTTGGAGAAAACCATGAAATTTTGGGGTGAAAAAGTGAATTTGGAGTGAATTTCAGATTCTTGGGGTGAAAAAATGAGATTTTGGAGCTACACTGAGGATTTTGGTGTTGACTTGGGCGGTTTGGAGTAAAAATGGGATAATTTGGGGGGGAAACGGGAAATTTTGTACAGAAATAGGTGATTTTTGTGGTAAAAAAGGATATTTTGTGGCAAAATAGACAATTTTGGGACAAAATCAAGATTCTGGAAAAAATTAGAGATCTGGGGATTGAAATGGGGGTTTGAGGGATAAAAGTTTGTTTTGGGATGATTTGTGGCTGAAAAATGGGAATTTTGGGGTGGAAGGTTCTGGTTTAGAAGGAAAATGGAAATTTGGAGTGAAAATGGGAAATTTTGGGGAAAAGTGGGGTTTTCAGGTGAAAACTGGGAATTTTAGGATTCAAATGAGACATTTGGGGATGAAAATGGGGAATTTGGGATTGAAATGGATAGGAAGCCGGTGGGGGAGGGATGGAAATCTGTCATTGTCTCTGTAGCTGCCCCCACAGGGGTGTGATGGCTGATCCCAGACCCCCAGGAGTCACAGGGAGGGCTGCCTTCACGGAATGCTCGCCTGGTATTGAGGGGCAGCGTGGGAGCCCCTGGATCTTGGAGCACCCAGCTGCCCCCCATGTTTGGAGGTGCCTGAGGAGGGCTGGGACCATGCCAGGGACATCCTGCAGTGACATCTCAGCTGTCCCACCCTGCATGCGCTCAGTGCCAAAGCTAACCCTGATCCTGATCTCAATCTCACTCTACATTTAGACACACTCACAGTCCCATATTTAATCTCATCCCAGCCCCAGACTTGTCTGGCCCCAGACCCTATCTCAACCCCAGACCCTATCTCAAGCCAATCCTATGTTTAGCCTTAACCTCAATCCCAGCTCCAAAGTAAATCTCAGCTCTAACTCCAACCCCAGCCCCAGTTCCAACCCCTTCCTAAATCCTCAGTCCCAACCCAAACCCCACATTTAGCCCTTCTGGGGGTTTCGGGGTGTCTCTGTCCCTCTCACCCTAAAGATGTTTGGGTGGGGTCACACCAGGGGTGAGAGGGACAGAGACACCCCAGCCTTCCCAGGTGTGAGAAGGTCAGAAAGCCCCCCCAGCCCCCGAGCACACTCAGCAGTGAGAGGGACACAGAGCCCCTGGTCCCCAGCCCTGCACAAGCATTCCCTGAGGCGAGAGGGATGGAGACTGTCCGAGCATCCTCCAGGGCGAGAGGGACAGGGACTCCCCTGAGCATCCCCTGGGGTGAGAAAGATTGAGACCTCCTGGGAATGGCCTGGGGTGAGAGGGACAGGGACAACCCCTCCAAATCCCCTCCTAAGATTCCCCCCGGGTGAAAGGCACAGAGACCCCTCGGGCATCCCCTGGGCAGCAGAGAAAATAAACTTGGCAGAAATCAAATCTAACTCTACATAAAAAGCTTTGAGCAATATTTGCTCTTCCTACAAGTCACTTGTGATGAAACACAGACAAATCCCAGAAATTAATACAAGCATTAAACTGACAATACAAGCAATTATGGTGGCAATTCACAGTTTCATCAGTTCCCGCACAGCTCCAGCTCAGCTGCTGGCAGGTTCCAATAATGGAAAAATGAAAATTTTACAAAATCCAATTATTAAAAGGGAGGGAAAACACTTTATATCTGTCACAAAGGGGATGTGCCCACCCACGACAGCCATTTCCCCCACAAGTTCTCTCACACCCCTCTCAGAGGAAGCTGCGTCCAAGCTTCTAAGAAAGATGCACAACCTCCCCAGAGGAGGAACAGTGCTGTCAAAGCTACTTGGGGTCAGATATCAGAGCCCTGCACCCACTGTGCCAAAATATTGTCACAGTCTGGTTATTAAAATTTTTAGAGGGACATCTCTGCCACAATTAATGTGCTAACAAGACCAAATCCAAAGTAATTGGTGTGGATTTGATTGATCAGTAAACGTGAGGTAGAGAGAGAGATGGAAAGAAAGAGAAAAGAGGGGGAGAGCAAGAGAGTGACAAGGACAGAGACCTCTCCTGGGGAGGGGCAGGTGTGACACTGTCCCCTGTGTGTGTCTGGCCTTCACGGGGTGGGGGTTTCACACCTGAGCCAGTCTGGGTAAGGGGGGTGGTGTTCACTCCTCCTGAACAGGGGTTACCCCACAGTCTTAGGTTACCAAAAGTATGTATTCCATCACCATCTTTAGAAGTTGTTAGAAACAGGTGGGGCAGTGTTCTTTATCTCTTCCTTGAGTCATCCCTGATAACTCCCTGCAGGGGCAATCTTCTGCTAATGGCCCATCAAACCTCACTGCATGACTCACAAAATGACATCATCCCATTGTGAGATGCTCCAGCCAGGGGGAGGAACCAAGCATTCCTACCTGGATATAAGGTGAGGTTTGCAACACCATGGGCAGCACTATCCACTGGATTCCCAGAGGACAAGAGCTCCATAATCACCACTGGACCTCCAGAACAGGACCAGACTTCACTACAGGATCACTGCCTTGATAGAATCACATTTGTCACTCCAAGAGGACTGCAGCCACCATCGGACTGCTACCACCACCCTGACCAACAGCGTGTCAGGTCATACCCTAACTCTGCCAGTTTAAGCCAGAGTTTTCTGTCTTTATTTTAATTTTCCTATTAGGTTTTTGTTCTGTCTTGGAATCTCTCACTGGTTTGCTTTCAAACTAGTACAGAACCCCAGATGCCTGGTGACTTCTAGAGAGGGACTTGGACAGAGGGACTTTAAACTCAACTTGCTCATCCCTTGTTTTCCCCCTGAAACCAGGATTTCTCATTCCCAAATCTTGGCCAGATGGGGAAGGAGGCTGTGAGGAAGAGGAAGATGTCTCAGGACATCCAGGCAGGTGGGGAGGAAGTCAGTGCCCCTTTCCCCCTCTCTCGTGCTTCATCTCCCAGCCAGGCATCGCCCCTGGCTGCAGGGAAACCCCACTGCAGACGCCGTCCTGCCGGGGACGCATTGGGGGCATCTCCTTCCCCTTCCCTCTGGCACAGAGGCAAATCCCATCCTCTCCTTGTTGTTCCTCTCGCAGACACTGAGCTGAGGATGGAGACCAGGGCGGACAAATCCCTGCGGCAGAACCTCAATGAAGAGGGCTTTTTGAGCAGCTTCACAATGCAGGAATCCAACACGGAGGAAAAGCCCCGGAGATCCCACAGGAGGAGGGGCTCCAACCCCAGCCCAGGGTGCTCCAAGGAGGAAAGAGCCACCTTGTGCCAGGAAGGCGGCTGGATATCGAGCCAGAGCTCAGAGCTGGTGGTCCATGAACAGCTTCACACTAGGGAGAAACCCTACAAGTGCTTGGAGTGTCAGAAGAGCTTCAGCTGGAGATCTACCCTGATTCGCCACCAGATGATCCACACTGGGGAACGGCCCTATGAGTGTGGGGAATGTGGGAAGGGCTTCATCAGCATCTCCAGCCTTCTCATCCATCAGAACATCCACACTGGAGAACGGCCCTACGAGTGTTTGGAATGCGGCAAGAGCTTCAACCAGAGTTCCAACCTGATTGTCCACCAGCGCATCCACACAGGGGAGAGGCCTTACAAGTGTCCTGAGTGTGGGAAGAGGTTTCAGACCAGTTCCAATCTCCTCCTGCACCAGCGGATTCACACTGAGGAGAGGCCCTTCCGCTGCCCCGACTGTGGGAAGGGCTTCAAGCAAAACTCCGTCCTCCTCACCCACCGACGCATCCACACCGGGGAGAGGCCCTACAAGTGTCCCCAGTGTGGAAAGAGCTTCTCACAGAGCTCTCACTTGTCCAGACACCAAAGGGGGCACCAGTAAGGAAAGTCCTGTGAGTACCATGACTGCAGGAAAAGCTACATCTGCTGCTTCAACTTCATCTCCCATCAGAGGACCCACGTTGGGCAGAGCCTTGGTGACCAACATTCCCTGTGCTCCACATTGGAAAGACGCCTGTCCCTTTCCCTGCCCCTGGCAGTGGTTTGAGGTGCAAAGAACATGAGGATCTGGCCATGCCCCCATCATTATATTCAATCTTGTCTCAGGTCATTTGCAGGGACAGGGAAAGGGACTCTCCCAAGGAGAAGGGTTTCCTTTCTGGATGGAAGAATATGCAGGGTCAGGAAGATCGGGTCAGTGTTTCCCCAGTTTTGCCTGTAAATCATTTGTTTGTCTTGTCCCTTCTGTTATCAATATTGTTGCTGTTCCTCTTTGTTCCTTATCCCGTTGCAGTTCCCAGTAAATTGTTCTTATCCCAGCCCGGGATCTT
The DNA here is from genome assembly GCA_034509425.1 of Eopsaltria australis. Taxonomy (NCBI): domain Eukaryota; kingdom Metazoa; phylum Chordata; class Aves; order Passeriformes; family Petroicidae; genus Eopsaltria; species Eopsaltria australis. The sequence continues at coordinate 5,078 of JAVTVJ010011016.1, read as the reverse complement.
TGCCTTTTGTGCTTTCCATGGGAGGGGGAGGGGAGCAAGAAGCGGTGCGGTTTTAGCGAGAGCACAAAATTGGGGAATCCCATTCCTGAACCCCAGCCCTTGGAATCCGAGCATCACAGCTGATTCCAGCCCTGGCTGCCACGGCAACAGCCTTGGGAGCGGGTCTGTGGCTGGGGCTGTGGGAACCTCTTCACTCTGGTGCCCAGGGACAGGACTGGAGGGAACGGCTGGAGCTGAGTCGGGGCAGGTTTAGGTTGGCTCTCAGGAAAAGGTTTTTCCCCAGAGGCTGCTCAGGCACTGCCCAGGCTCCCCAGGGAAGGGATCACAGCTCTAAGGCTGTCTGAGCTCCAGCAGCGTTTGGAAATGTCTCCCAGGCCCAGGCTGGGATTGTTGTGGTGTCCTGTGCAGGGCCAGGGTTTAGACTGGAGAGTCCTGATGGGTCCCTGCCAGCTAAGTAAATTCTGGGGTTCTGTGATCCCATGACTCTTGGAATGGGACCAAAAATTGTTGCTATGGCAATGGATTCTGGCTCCAGGCGAGAGCTGGTGTCCATGGCAACCACCCCTGGCATCGGATCCCCATGGAGCTGCCAAGGGAGTGACCATGGCAAAGGGGCCTGGTGATGGTTGCCATGGAAACTGAGCATGGCAATGGAGCCTGGTGATGGTTGCCTGCTGAGGAGCTGATTTGCCATAGGTCCTCTGAGGGGTTCCATGGGGACATTCCAGGAGTCTCCAGGCTCTTCAAGAGCTCCACTGTGACATCCCAGGAGTCCCCAGGCTGACAAAGAGCCAGGATGTCACAGACACTCACAGGGGTTCCTGTCATGGGCACAGTGGGAGCTTCAGGCAAAGTTTATTGGAGAAGCTCCCATTGGGTCTTGAGGTGCAGAAAGGACCCCCAACATTCCCCAGAGATCCCAAATCCCCAGGCTTTCCAAACTCCTGTGAGAGGAGCCTGGGAGTGGCTGGATCCAAACCCAGACTTTGTCAAAGGTTCATGTGTAAAAGACTGGACAGGTGGAATTGAACCTTAATGCAAATTGTCCCACAGGATTAACGATGGAAGATAGATTTATATAAATACAGCTATGATTGATTCTGATCATGATTAGACAAAATGATCTTAACCAGAGTTATTTACTCCACAGTATAGGAGCAATAACAACTATTAGAATATAGTGCTCTAGGAAGAAATTTTGAGGCAAACAAGGTCTTGTTGGGAGTTGTTTGAGCCCACTGAAGGCAGAGCCTCCTGCTCCAGCAGGAATGGCCTTTCCTGTGCCAGGACCAGGGCAGATCCCACTGCAGGAAAAGCCCCAGGCCAGCCCCAACACAGTGAAGGCATCGGGCACAAGTGCAGAGTGCCGTGGTGGGAGCTGTGCCGGGGAGAGCCCGAGACACCAAAGGCACCTTGGCAGCAGCAGCTGCTGCCAGGGCATGGCCAGAAGCCTCCCTTGGCAAGCCGGCCTGGTGGCCAGCACTGCAGAGCTGCTGCTTCAGGGGGTGATTTCTGGCTGGGCTCTGCCCCACCCCACTGAGTGAGCTCAGCACTGACCCTTTCACAGCCGTTGTGCCTGAGCCCTGCAAAGCCCAAAGGTCACCTGTGCCACCCATCCTCTGTCAGCCCCTGGGGCAGGGGGAGGGCAAGGCCAGAGAAGGGGCTGCCTTTGGCTGCTGAATGTGGGGCCCAGCAGAGACCAGGAGTCAAGGGAGTGCATGGAGTCCACTGAGCAGCCCCTTCTCCCCACACTGTCCTAGAATGGTTTGGATTGGAAGAGCTCTGCAGTGCTCATCTCATCCAAATCCCCACCATAAGCAGGGACATCTTTCACCAGACCAGGCTGTTCAGAGTCCTCTCCCACCTGGACTTGAATGGTTCCAGCTTCCCTGGGAACCTGTCCTGGTGTGTCACCACCCTCATCATCAACAATTTCTTCCTTGTCTCCTCTTATCTGAACGTCCCTTCTTTTAGTTTAAAACCTCCACCCTTTTTCCTATTGTGACAGGCCCTACTAAAACCTTTGTCCTCATATTCCCAATGAGCCGGGTTTCCATGGCAACTGCCATGCCAGGTGACCCAGGTGTCCTGTCCCAGTGACGGCTGCCATGGAAACAGTGCCCAGCACTGCCCCTTTCTGTCTGCCTGAGCTGGCCTTTGGCCCTGGCACTGGCCTTTGCTGCTGCTTCCTTGGGGGCTGCCCAGCCAGCGCGGCACAGGGCAGGTGGCCGTGGCACCAGCCCCCAGCAAGGGATCCCCTGTGGCTCTGGGCAGTGACAGCAGCCCTGAGCAAGGGGCTGGAGCAGTGGGGTCAGTGCAGTGTCCATGGCCACAGCCCCTTGCAATGGCCCAGGGCAGGTTGGGATGAGGATCCCCCCTCACAGCCAGCCCAGGGCAGGTTGGGATGAGGATCCCCCCTCACAGCCAGCCCAGGGCAGGTTGGGATGAGGATCCCCCCTCACAGCCAGCCCAGGGCAGGTTGGGATGAGGATCCCCCCTCACAGCCAGCCCAGGGCAGGTTGGGATGAGGATCCCCCCTCACACCCAGCCCAGGCCAGGGCTGCACTGCCCTTCCCCACAGCCTGTATGCACACAGGCACTTCCAGGTCTGTCCACATTTCCCTTCCCCTCACTCTTGCCTCACTCACACACCTCCCAACAACCCGCTGCGTGCTTTGAGCTGCTTTGAGGAGTTCAAAGGCTGTCTGTCCTTCAGGAGCTGGTCTAATTCTGCTTTCAGCAACTCTGGATTTGTGTTCACTGTAGAACTTCCACTGTGTCTAAAACACTCCTTGCATGCTTCTGTCTTGGGCAAGGGGAACCTCCTTGGAGGCACCTTGGGCTTGGCACACACTTGAGGAGGGTGTCTGTTTTCAGTGGGGTGACTCAGGAGTTTGAGAGTGCTTAAAAAAATAAAAGAAAAGGCCTCTTTGCCTGAGTGCAGGCAGCTCTGTGAGCAAAGCAGATGCCAGGTGAGTGAGGAGAGACAGGATGGGGTTGAGGAATGTGGAGCAAGGTTGTCCACACTGGCTCAGACCTCAAGTCAAAGCAAAGCTTCTCTGAGCAGGCCACACCTCCTGAGGAGAGATCCTGGATCAGTAGCAGTCCCAGAATGCTGCAATCACCTCTTCTCTACAGAGAAAAATACACCCTTTAAAATAGGAAGATGGATTTATCAGAAGCTCTTTGAACTATTTCTCCTGAACTAAAAGAAAAAAGCTTCCTAATGAACAGCACCAGAGCAGAGGGCAATCAAGGCAGAGGCATGGTTTGTCAGGACTGGCTTGATCCTAATGAGCCCCGTGGTGCATTTGGAGCTGAGCCCTTGAACCTCAGGGCCTGAGAGGAGATTTCAGGAACCTTTCCAGGAGTCAAAGTCAGAGGAAAATCCCAAAGTGTCTTGAGGCATTAATGGGTCCCCCTGAGGTCCATCCCCAGCACAGGCTCCTCATGGACCCCTTGGAGGAGAGAATTGGAGGCCAGGATTGCACAGAAACCTCTCAGAGCCTCAGTGTGGGAAGGAAAATCCAAAGTACCTTAAAATCTTGAGTATCTCAAAGCATGGATGAGCCCCACTGAGTGTCAATGCAAAGCTCTCAAGGTACTCGTTAAGGTAAATAATTGAAGGCCAGGACTGCACAATCCTCTCTGATACTCCATGGCAAAAAGAAGTACTTAAATTAACCTGAGGACTTTGAAGCATTAATGAGCCCCACTGACAAAGGCTCTCAAGGGATGAGTTACAGCAGAGAATTGGAGCCATGATTGCACAAACCTCTCAGAGACTCCCAGGCAAAAGCAAAAGCCAAAGTCCTTTGAAAAACCTGCAGTCCCTGGGAGCCCCCCAGGGCCATTCCTGACCAAGGCTCCCCAGGGACTCCTTGCAGCAGATCCTTGAGGCCACTGGGGTGTGGGGGGGATGCTGAGGGCAGGACAAGGGGGTGACAGTGGCCAGCCTTGCTGGGGCTGTGCCAGGAGGCCCCAGGGCCTCAGGACAAGGTGTCTCCTCACAGCCCTTGCTGGCACAGATGCTGCTGTGCCCCAGGGCACCAAGCCTTGGCTTCTCTTTGTCCCCACCTGTCATCACTGCCTCCAATTTCCTGTTCTCCCTGGGGCCTGGGGACACTTTCTCAGTCCTGTCCCTCACTGGGATCCATTAACGCTCTCAGGAACTTTGGAGTTTGATTGTGACTTGGAGTTCTGGACAGGTTTCTCCAGCTCCCTCTCAGGGACTGATGTTCAGGGCTCAGCAGAGAGCCCCAGAGGGTCATTGCAGTGCTTGTGCTGTGTCTGTGCTGCTGAGCTGGGCCGGGCTCCTGGCACAGAGGCAGCTCCTGGCAAGGGCAGCGCTGCAGAGAGACAGCTCTGGCCAGGAGCAGCTCCTGTGCACAGCCCAGCAGGGCTGGGGCACTGCCTGCAGCCAGCCCGGGCACAGCACAGAGGCACCGAGGGCTTAAACTCAGCCTGGCCTGGGAGCACAGAGCAGAGCTCACTCAGGGCTCAGCAGAGCAGAAATCATCCCAGTGCTGGAAACAGTCATTGTCTGGCTGTGGGAAGAGAAGCTGCAGTTGCTGCAGGCATCTCCTGAAGCTGCCACATGCCACAGCTTTCAGGAGCTTCCAGGAGCAGTCTCAGAGCTGCTGCAGTTTGGGGGATGTGGCCCTAGGGCAGAGCTGGCTTTCCTGCTGCAGCATGCCAGGCACAGCCCAAGGCAGCTCCCTGGGCCAGGCTCTGCTGCAGGGCTGAGCAGCCGGGGCTGCAGCCAGGGCTGCCCAGGGCTGTCCTGCAGAGCAGGCTCCTGCAGCCCAGGCCGCTGTGCTGGGCCAGGGACTCTGCTGCCTGCCAGGGGCAGCTCTCAGCCGGCCCGGGGAGCTGCTGCCAGCGCTGGCGGAGAAGCTCTGGGGGGAAGGAGCCACCCTGAGCAGGGCAGCTGCTGCTGCTGCTGCTGCTGCTGAGAGGGGCTGTGTGGGGCAGGGCTGCTCCCTGCTCCACACCAGCCTGGGCACAGCTCTGCAGGACACTTCCCAAAAGAAGGGAAGCCAGGGATTGCTGTCAAGATCAGCAGCTTTCCTGAGACT